>JASDQU011403944.1:17723-33867 GCA_032191745.1 Picea mariana
GAAGGATACCACAAGAACGAATTCCCAACATTCGCGTAGTACATGGCAACAGGACTGTCAAACCCTTTTCCATCAGGAGGACTATGGTATGAGATCGGTAATACACAGGGGCATGATCCATATCACTTTCCAATGATGTAGAAATACCAGATAATACCTAAGAGTTAATATTGCAACTTTCGCAAGTCAGTAGGCCATCATGATAAGATCTAGCACAACTGTACCAATGGGTGAAGAAGAATGTTGAACCACAGAAGCAGTTTGATGCGCAGAATGAAAAGGGGATATTCAAGCAATCCAGACAAGAATTATGGAAGCCAAACATTGCATCTACATCAACTATGCAACATCCTCAGAACATACCAACGTGTGGGATGCCTTCATCGCTGGATCACACTAATGAAGTGCAACCTCTAAGACAAGTAAGTACCATAAAGGCTTTTCTACAATCCTGTGTTAAGTTACTAAATGACCAATCATTTGTTAAAAATTTTCAAAATATGCTAGAAAGATGTAACACAAAGGTAGAGGGGAAATTATAACAAAAAATAGTCAATCAACTTCATACAAGAAGGAGGACAAGTAGGGAATTCAGATTAAATGCTAACATTGGAGATTTCAATATGGGGGACATTATACTAGATTTAGGCTCTGAGGTGAATGTACTACCCAAGAAGACATGGGAATGTATGGGAGAGCCCACATTAGGATATTAACCTTTTTATCTAAAACTAGAAAATCAACACACAGTTCTGCCAAATGGAAGGCTAAAAGGTGTGACAGTAGATCTGGATGGAGTGCGCACTAAAGCCGATTTCAAAGTGATAGAAATAGTGGATGGTACAACACCTTATCCGACATTGCTTGGCTGGGATTGGCGTAATCAATTTGAAGATGAAGAAGATGACACTCGAGTCAGAAGAGTACATATTCATTGCACCATTAGATCCAATAGAAGGAGAAAGGTTTGTAGAACCCACTTGTTTAGACCTGGAGGAAATTAACCAATTATATAGAACCACCGCGCGAGAAAAATATTATGTGAATCCAACTACAGATGGTGTACTCAGTTGGAGAAGTATCACGTCATGCACGTCAAAATCAGATACAGGGCTGGAGAATTAGCAGTAAAGATTACATGAAGTCTCCACAAGAAGGTGCACAAGAATAGATCACACAGTAAGATGGGTAGGTATAGATATAAGAGAACCTCCCAACTTTCATGGGGTGAATGAATTAGAAGAATTCCTAACAAGATAGGAAGATGAAGTGTTAGAAAATCAGAGGCTCTTAGCTCTAGATATAGCACTCAAGGAAACACCTACAAGATGGTGGGGTGTGCATAAAGAGACAGTCAAGGACTGGTACCAATGTAAGTGGTTACTGCGCATCAGATTTGGCACAGAACAGGGAAGCAATCAACTGTAGAGATATGATCGACAGGGGACACCGGCAAAAAAATTGGACAAGTGCAGAACACTATAGATAATGACACCACTAGAGGAATGGCCTCATCACTTTATTCACACATTGGAAGGGATTCCAACAAAATGATATATAGACCAGGAACTGTGCAGATGCACTGCAAAATGGACAACATTACAACAAAATTTTACAATCACTTTCTCATTTGAACATGAGAACCCAAAAATTGATTCAACATTCAAACAAATCAGAGGGGTGATATTCATTAAGGAACTAGAAGTTGAACTTATGAAAGAAAACCAACAACAGAACAGACAGACGATGAAAGAACTATTGTCATGTTACCATGTGCAAGAAGAAGCACCATATGAAGATGGCGTGTGCAACATTCAAATTACAAAAGTTGAAGGTGAAAGAGGGGTGGAAGGTCCACCTCTAGAATCATAAGTGTTTTTTGTGCCGATCAAGGTGAATAAAGTCAACATTAGGACAACTAAGAATCCCAAAATGGTCAGCATTGGAGACTACTGGGATGAGCAAACAGTTGAAAGAACAATAGAGTTATTGTGTGAGTACAGTGACCTATTCCCAACAACATTCACGGAAATGAAAAGCATAGCAGGAGAGCTAGGTGAGATGAAGATAACTCTCAAACCTGAGGCAAGATTGGTCAGACAGAGACCCTACATACTAAACCCAATATAAAAGCATAAAGTAAAAGCATAAATTGACATAATGTTGGAGGCTTGAATCATTGAACCAGTGGAAGAATCTAAATGGGTAAGCCTTATGGTATTTCAGAAGAAGAAGCAAGGAGGGATAAGGATATGTGTCGACCTGAGGAAGTTGAATGTTTCTTTCCTACATGACCCTTTCCCTACCCCTTTCACATATGAGATATTAAAGAATGTAGGAGGCTAGGAAACATACTCATGTACAGATGGATTCTCAGGATACCATCAGATCAAGATAGCCCCGGAAGAAAGGTACAAGACCAATTTTTCCATAGAATGGGGATCCTACAAGTACACAGTCATGCCTTTTGGAATCAATAATGCTCCAACAATATTCTCAAGAGTAGTCATAGTTGCATTCAAAGAATTCATCCATCAGTTTTTAGAGGTATATATGGATGATTGGAAAATATATAGTATGTTGAAAGACCATGTATATGTATTAAGGATGATGTTGGAAAGACGCAAGCGGTATCAGATATCATTAAATATCAGGAAGTGCATCTTTGGGACACCTTTTGGGATACTATTGGGCCATATAGTGTGAAAACAAGGTTTTCTATTAGATCCTGCAAATATTGTAGTGATTGTGCTAATGGAGAAATTGTTGAGGAAAGATAGTAAATTTCAGTGGAATGAGGACTGTCAGTGAGGATTGGACACTCTAAAAGAGAAGATGGTAACAACACCAATAATAGTATTCCCAGATTGGGAAAAGGAATTTCATGTGCATGTAGATGCATCAACTATAGCACTTGGAGCTATTCTGGCATAGATAGGAACAGGGGAATTGGACCATCCTATAGAATTTGTTAGCATAAAACTGTCAGCGTCAGGGAAGAATTACAATACCACAGAAAGAGAAGGCCTAGATATGGTCTATGCACTTCAAAATTTCAAACATTACTTACTCGGAAAACACTTCAATATGTTTATAGATCATTCATCTCTCAAATACCTAGTCAACAAGCCAGGTTGGGGGGGAGAATTTGTAGATGGTTACTGTTGTTCTAGGAATTTGACTTTGAAGTGATAGTCAAACTAGGGAAGTTGAATGCAGGACCTGATCACCTATCAAGGATCACCAATGAATCTAGAGGAAAACTTCTTTGATGCACAGTTATTTTCAATCCAAGTAGCTAATGAATATTTTGCTGACATCATTCAATACTTGAGTACAGGGACCGCACCACAAGAATTCAACACTGTATAGAAGAAAAATATGGTAGTCAGAGCTGAAGACTATCAATTGATTATAGGACACTTATACAAGATGGGCGTAGAATTCATTTTGAGAACATGTGTACTAGAACATGAGAGTCCTAGGATTCTAGCAGAGGCCATGTTAGCGATATTTCTTGTAGGAGGGCTAGAATGCAAAAGAATGGGTTAAAAACCCACTTGTCCTAAGTTTTGAATGATAATGCGCCCATGGTAAGTAACGAGCAAGTTCGAGCGGCAGCGATTTGCGTGCCCGGATCAACGGCGCATATGGGATTCCGGACCCCCCCCCTGCCTTTCTACCTTTAAGCGGGGGGGGGGTCCGAAATCGGGGGCACATCTCTCCAACGGTCCATATCTGCGCGCCCGGATCAACGGCGATAAAGACAATTCCGGACCCCCCCTACCTTTCTACCTTTAAGCGGAGGGGGGGGGTCCGGAATCGCGGATGCAGCTTTCCGACGGTCAAGATCGACGTGCCCAGATCAACGGCATTTGGACAATCCCATCCTTCCCAGCTGCTCTGTGTTTAGCCAGCGTGGGCCCTTTTCCCGTCATGTCATCCTCCAGAACCGCCTTTCCCCATGCTACCGTGTGTCATCTGTCCTCCTCCACTCTTTCGTCCAGATGGCCCTTTCCCTATCTCATCATCCACTCACCACCTGCCATGTGTCCTTTTCCCTCCACGTCAGCCTCCCACTGAATTACGTCTATCACGTCTACTCTCCTGCCTACTCCGCTTATATCCTTTTGCCGTGTGTCATCCCCTGCCACCTCTCTCACACCTCATCGCTTCTTACTTCACCCCTGTGGTCCGACCCCATCACTCTGTTGCCGAGCCCCACCTTCTGTGTTGGCCTCCATACCCGTCCTTCAAGCTATTCAGTTAGTCCAGTTGGCGGCATGGGAGGCCCTCCACATGCCAAAGGCACCGAGTTGGTTGGGCCATTCTCAATCCCGACGAAGCAGTTATTGAAGTGGTTGGTGGTGGTTAGACATCGCCTCCGCCATAATGGGAAAGTCCGGCAATGAATTAAAGGCACGTCGATTCGCCGATGAAACTGTCAGAAGATCAATCGCGTCTGCCATAAGTTGCACGACCATTCAAAGATTGCGGTTGCATATTTTCAGAAGCCATGCAGACGCAAAGATTTTAATGCTACCTCTCGATTTTGTTGTTGTTGCTAGTTTGAGTATATGAAGGCATTTTCACCATTTTTGTATCTATCGATGGTAGAGCTAAGCTCCCGACTGTAAAGTTTCAACAAACATTCTGGTTTCTTGGTTATGCCTCTGTGTTTGAGACTTCTTGGTTTATGACAAACAGTTCTCCTTTTTCATCTATGTTTCATCTCATGCCAGAGAGTTCACAGTCGAAGGATTCGCGTGGATTATTGCAATTTTGTTATGATAAAGGATTTGTTGTGACATTATTGTATTCTCTGGTTTTTTTTGTTTGAATGTAAAAGGATCTTGCGTTCGAATGCTTTCTTCTCCAGTCTATTACGAACCTGATGTTTATGATAGACCTTCGCACCTTTCTCATGCAAGACTTCCTCCTACTCACCCTTTATTACAACTCACTGTTTGAAGTTTATCAAGACCTCACTCGTTCATGCATGCCTGGCCTGGTTTCTGAGTTGAGACGATATTGCTATGAGTTTCCTCCATTTGATCGCCCCTTTAAACAAACCGTGACATTAAACTGATGGGTGTCAGGCTTTGCTCCTACAAGCAATCCAGGAGTGACTTCTGGCTCCAACATTTCTGGCGTCGTTGCCGGGGATGAAGTTGAATATTTTCCCCAGGATTGAACGACAAAGGTTAAGTTGATTCTGAAGGTGCATCAGATATCAAAACGTGAAGATTTATACTGTGCACCTGGCGACTCCACTGTGACGACTCCACTGCGGCGGACACATTGGATTAGTTGTGGCTTCCGACGGCAGACACACGCGGTCCCATCCACAACTGCCTCTGGCTACAGCTGAAGAAAATCTGGAGTTTATTCTTAGAAAAGGAAAGGCTCCTCAAGGAGAAAGCTTCGCCTCTGAATCGGGTATTTCCCCACCTCCTTACGTAAAAGCTCCATTTTCTTATTCTCAGCTTCCTAGTCGCCCTCCCTCTGAGGTTTCCCATTTTTTGAATTTTGGGAGTGTTCCTGCTGAGTTTTCTCCTCCTGGTCTAGTATCAAAGGGAGAGATCCTTGTCACTCCCCCCTCCCTGGAATTTGTGCCTCGGCACAGACCTCAGGTCTCTGAAGGTCTCACCACCTCTCCTTTTANNNGGGCCTTCTCTCTGTTTTCCTCGTCGTCTCCTGTGAGAACCTTTTTTCCAACATCTCCTGTTCACACTCCTTCTCCTCTGAGTTCTCCTCCACCTAATATCCCTATGGCTGGTGCTAATCCCCCTCCAAATAGGATGGACGCCATAGTCACTGCTAGATATGCAACCTTAATCTTACCCCATCCTATGAATCCTATGAAGTACATGCCCAAGTTCACCGAGGAAGGAGACATAACTGTAGAGGAGCACCTAGCTGCTTTCTACAGTTATGCAGACAACCTCAACATTGAAAATGAAGATGTCTGGATGAGAGTCTTTGTCCAGAGCCTGGATGGCGAGGTGAGGAAATGGTTTAGAGGACCGGCCCCTGGATCTATTGCTGGAATTGAAGCCCTGGATAATGTTTTCTTGAGGTAGTGGGGAGATAGGAAATATTACATATATTACATGACAGAGTTTGGGTCTCTGAAGAAAATGGAAGGAGATTCTTTCTCTGACTTCTCCAAAAGGTTCAATAAAATGTATAATAAGATTCCTGCAGAGGTAAATCCCTCTGAAGCCTCTGCTCAGATCTCCTATGCGGGTGCATTTGACCCTGATTTCTGTCTTTTATTGAGAGAAAGAAGAGCCACCTCCTTAGCTCAGATGCAAGATGCAGCTATAGAAGTGGAATCCAACATATTGGCAGCCGACAGACTGAGGAACAAGGCTGACGCAGACAGAAGGAAGGGAAAATCAGAAGCCTCAACTTCTGGCCCATCACTGCCCCACCCTCAAGTAAATGAGCTGACCCAGGTGATGAACTTTCTGAAAGAAGAGATGGAGAGATTGAAAGTGGAAAGGAAACAAATGAACAAGGGTCCTCAGAGCATCGAGATCAGGGCAGGTTTCAGAAGGCCAAATAATTTTGCTTCTCCAACTATGCACATAGAAAAGGAAAGAGACAGGGACGACCAAAGAATTCAGGCTCCCTTTCAAAACAATTTTGTGGCTGATGAAGAAGAAGGGGAAACAGACGAGCCTGAGCCTAAAATCCACTGTTTAGAAGATACCCCTCCTTTTCCTCATCTGACTCAATCAGCATACGAGGAGTCTCTCATGAATAGTCAGCTGAATGAATTGAGCAAGGGAGACAAGGTTAACGGTGGCCGAGGCAGGTATAACCTGAGATCCGACAAAAAGGCAGCAATACCTGATGTTCCGGAGCAGTCCACTAGAGCAGAGAGGCATGTTGATGAGGTAGCAGACAGTCATGGAGGTAAGAAGGCCCCGCCCCTCTCTCCCATTGTCCAAAATCATGTTCCTGAAATTAGAGAGATTCCAAAGCTTACATCTTCCTTTAATTTCAAGCATGAGATTCAAAAGATCAGGATCCCTGTGCCCCTCACCGAGCTAATTAAACATGGTGAATTCAAAAATCGCTTCTCTGACCTTTTGAAATCTGAAGCCTCATGCCCTTCCACAAACTTCATAAACCTCCAAGATGAAAAGCCAGCAGTTGTCCTAGGACCCATGGTAGAAGACAGAGATGACTCATCCCCCCCCCTTCTACACCTCCCTGAACATACATGACAAAGTACTGCACAATTGTTTGATGGATTCAGGGGCCTCTCACAACCTCATGCCCAAAGCTGTCATGGAAGAATTAGGACTGGAAGTCACCCGAGCCTATCATGACCTCTATTCTTTTGACTCCAGGAGAGTGCAATGTTTGGGAGTCATTAAGGACTTGGTAGTTTCTTTGTTTCAGTTGCCCATGAAGAGTATGGTCATGGATATTGTGGTAGATGATGTTCCCCCCAAGTTTTGCATGATGTTGTCAAGGTCTTGGATTAAGAGACTTGGAGGGACGTTACAGATGGATCTCACATATGCCACCATTCCAGTCTTTGGAGGGGAACATAGGAGATTATACAGAGAAGCTCGGCTAGCCTACATTGTCAGTGATGAAGCGAACCCCACTAATCACCCCATATTTTCACTTGACACTGACTTAGGATCTAGCTTGTTACAGATCACTGAGACTCCTGAGGCCCCTTTGCAGATCAGAAAGCATCCCATTCTTAATCAAGAGATGCCCCCTCAGGCCACCTTTGTTTGGAAGATGTTCTTTGATGGAGCTTCTTCTAGTATGGGTGCAGGCGTTGGGGTAGTACTCGTGTCCCCTTGGAAAAAGACCATATCTCTGTCATACAAGCTGGAATTTGAAGTCACCAACAACGTGGCAGAGTATGAAGCTCTGGTTCTGGGATTAAGAGCTGCAAAGGAAATGGGAATTAAGGAGATGGTTGTGTTTGGAGATGCAGAACTAATTGTCCAGCAGGTCAAAAATGTTTATCAGGCTAAGCATCCCCGAATCAAGAACTACATGAATGAGGTATGGGAACTAGTTGATAAATCCTTCTTAACTTTCAACATCTCTTTCATTCCAAGGGAAGAAAATGCTCCAGCCAACTTTTCAGCTTTCACAGCTAGTTTTCTCGAAGTTCCTGCGCTGCCCACTGTCAGATCTGATGTTGAAATAAAATACAGACCCTCTGTACCAGACAATGTCAAGCATTGGAGGGTATTTGAGGATGATCAGGAGATCGAAAAGTTTCTTCAATCCGTCGATGACTTTTCTGCATTGCACATAGACGAGTACCCTGACGTGGAAGATGACCATCACCCTGGGGAGTTTTTGGATAAAATTGTTGACCACCGGATTATACAGCTACCAAGCAACCACATACCGAGAGGACTAATCCCATTAGAAAGGTTGTTTGATGGGAATGATGTGGCAATAAAGGGTAGAGTTTCAGGTGATGATGATGACGCAGCTGAATGCAACATAGGCACACCAGAGGAGCCCAAGTTTGTCAAGTTGTCAAGGGATCTGACTGAGGAGCAAAGGGCCGGATATACTGAGTTACTGAGGGAGTTTGCTGATGTGTCTGCATGGACTTACAAAGACCTCAAGACATATGACATGTCAGTCATTGAGCACAAGATCCCACTGAAAGAAGAGGCTAATCCATTCAAGCAGAAGCTGAGACAGATAAATCCCATGCTGTTACCTGTCATGGAGAGAGAAGTGAAGAAGTTGTTGGATGCCCAAATCATTGTCCCCTTGAGATACTCTGACTGGGTGGCCAATTTGGTCCCAGTGAGAAAGAAGAATGGAGAAATCAGACTCTGTGTCGATTTCAGGAACCTGAACAGGAGCTCAAGGAAAGACAATTATCCCCTGCCCAACATGGAACACATTTTGCAGAAGGTCACTGGTGCATCTAGAATATCTATGATTGATGGTTTTTTTTGTTACAATCAGATATCAGTCATGCCTGAAGACAGGGAAAAAACAGCCTTCACCACTCCTTGGGGCACATTCATGTATGCCAAGATGCCTTTCGAACTGATGAATGTGGGAGCAACATTTCAGCGAGCCATGGACATAGCCTTCATCGGGGAAAAAGATAAGTTTGTGGTGAATTACTTAGATGACATAACAGTCTTTTCCAAGACTGATAAAGAGCACCGCTACCACTTGAAGAAGGTTTTCCAGAAGTGTCAGAGGTATGGCCTATCTTTAAACCCTAAGAAATCATTGTTTTCTATGAAAGAGGGAAAACTATTAGGCCATATAGTATCAGAAGAGGGAGTGAGAATTGATCCTGACAGGGTAGAAGCAATTCAGGCTCTGTCACTTCCCAGATCTAAGAAAGAGGTTCAGGCATTTTGGGGAAGGATTAATTTTCTGAGGAGGTTTGTCTCAAATTTTGCTGAGTTGGTGAAACACATCACAGCCATGCTCAGAAAGGGAAATGAAGTGAAATGGACTGCTGAACCCAGGGAATCTTTTGTCCAAATAAAGAAGGCGTTGACTGAGGCACCTGTGCTAATCAGCCCCGATTTTTCCAAAGGTTTTCTGATATTTTCTTTTTCTTCTTGTGATACAGTAGCAGCAGTCTTATTGCAGAAAAATGACCAAGGGCAAGAGCATCCCATTGCCTTCTTTAGCAAAGCATTGAGAGATGCAAAGCTCCGGTATGAGATCATGGAGAAGCAGGCCTACGCCCTGGTGAAAGCCCTCAAAGATTTCAGATTCTATGTCTTGCACTCAAAAATCACTGCATATGTCCCTTCAACCTCTATGAAGGACATTCTTATACAGCCTGACATAGACGGGAGGAGAGGTAAATGGATCGCCAAGATCCTAGAATTTGACCTGGAGATTAAACCCACCAAGCTGATAAAGGGGCAGGGTTTGGCCAAGCTGCTGGCTGAATCCAATTGCAGAGCCTTGGGAATCAATTTCATCAACGAGCAAGCTGAGTCATCCAACAAGAGTTCCCAAAGGGCTTTACCACTAGCAGCATGTGCATGGTATAAGGATATCTTGTATTTCTTGCAAGAGTTGAGGCCTCCTGATGGGATGGAAAAAAGCAAGGCAAGAGCTTTAAAGCTCAAAGCGGTCAGGTACTGCCTCGTTGACCAAGCCTTATATTGGAAACACCCCCAGGGGGTATTACTAAAGTGTCTGGACCCACAGCAGGCCCAGAAGGTTATATTCAACTTCCATAGCGGTCTCTGTGGAGGTCATCATTTTTGGAAGACCACAGCTCACAAGATCCTCCGAGCTGGTTATTACTGGCCCACCTTATTTCTTGATGTTTGCAGGGAAATCAGAGCTTGCATTAAATGCCAGAAATTCTCAGGAAAGAAGCAGCTCAAATCTCTGCCGTTAAAGCCTGTGGTAGTCTCAACACCCTTTCAGCAGTGGGGATTGGACTTCATCGGGGAAATTCATCCTCCCTCAAGTGGCCAGCACCGTTGGATTCTGACTGCGACTGACTACTTCACCAAATGGATAGAAGTTGTTCCTACCAGAAGCAATTCTCACAAAGTGATTATCAGCTTCCTGGAAGATATTATATCCAGATTTGGTTGCCCCAGCAGAATCGTCACTGATAATGCCTCTCCCTTCTGGTCTGAGCCTCTGGTCAAATTCTGTGAATAGTTCCGAATTGCACTAATTCACTCCACTCCCTACTATCCTCAAGGAAATGGACTGGCGGAGTCCTCCAATAAAATCCTAATCAAGCTTATCAAGAAGCTACTGGAGGACAATAAAAGGGCCTGGGACTCAAATCTCAAATTTGCTCTTTGGGCTGATCGGGTGACAACAAAGAAATCTCTGGGCATCTCACCTTTCCAACTGGTTTATGGAATAGAGGTCGTTTTCCCCACGCAGCTCGCCTTATCCGTGGCTAAATTCCTCCAAGTCCTTAAAGGAGAACCTAACCATGTGCTCAGAAGGATTCATCAGATGGTGGAAGTGCAGCAGATCAGAGAACAGATCATGGACAGAGCCTACAATCATCAGCAGAAGATCAAGCAGGCTTTTGACAGGAAGAGCAAAAAGAAAGAATTCGAGCAGGGTGATCTGGTGCTCAAATGGGATGCACCCAGGCAGGAAAAGGGAAAACACAGTAAATTTGATGCCCTCTGGTTCGGGCCTTTCAATATCCTTGAAGTATTTGCAAACAATACCTACAGGTTGCAGGATCTGGAAGGCAAAGAAGTTTTTAGCAGCCCAGTAAATGGGCATTTCTTAAAAAAATGTTTTCTGTGAGCCGCAGTCGGCTCTTTTGTTTTGTTTTGTAAACATTGTTTTTGTTTTTTGTTTTTTGGTCTAATAAATAACTCCATATCCCAACAGCAAAGGCACTGGATCTGCAAAAAGTGTTCTTAGAGCATCACAGGGATGACTGTATCCCCCATGGAGCCAAATGTTAGCGATATTTCTTGTAGGAGGGCTAGAATGCAAAAGAATGGGTTAAAAACCCACTTGTCCTAAGTTTTGAATGATAATGCGCCCATGGTAAGTAACAAGCAAGTTCGAGCGGCAGCGATTCACACGCCCGGATCAACGACGCATATGGGATTCTGGACCCCCCCCGCCTTTCTACCTTTAAGCGGGGGGGGTCCGGAATTGAGGGCGCATCTCTCCAACAGTCCAAATCTGCGTGCCTAGATCAACAGCGATAAAGACAATTCCGAGCCCCCCCTACCTTTCTACCTTTAAGCGGAGGGGGGGGGCTCCGGAATTGTGGACGCAGCTTTTTGATGGTCAAGATCGACGCGCCCGGATCAACGGCGTTTGGACAATCCCGTCCTTCCCAGCTACTCTGTGTTTAGCCAGCGTGGGCCCTTTTCCCGTCATGTCATCCTCCAAAACCACCTTTCCCCCCACTGTCGTGTGTCATCTGTCCTCCTCCACTCTTTTGTCCAGATGGCCCTTTCCCTGTCTCATCGTCCACTCACCACCTGCCATGTGTCCTTTTCCCTCCACGTCAGCCTCCCACTAAATTACGTCTATCATGTCTACTCTCCTGCCTACTCCGCTATATCCTTTTGACGTGTGTCATCCCCTGCCGCCTCTCTCACACCTCATCGCTTCTTACTTCACCCCTGCGGTCTGACCCCATCACTCCGTTTCCGAGCCCCACCTTCCGCGTTGGCCTCCATACCCGTCCTTCAAGCTATTCAGTTAGTCTAGGTGGCAGCGTGGGAGGCCCTCCACATCCCAAAGGTGCCGAGTTGGCCGGGTCGTTCTCAATCCCGACGAAGCAGTTATTGAAGTGGTTGGTGGTGGTTAGACATCACCTCCACCATAATGGAAAAGTCCGGCAATGAATTAAAGGCATGTCAATTCACCGATGAAACTGTCAGAAGATTGATCGTGTCTGCCATAAGTTGCACGACCATTCAAAGATTGCGGCTGCAGATTGTCAGAAGCCATGCAGACGCAAAGCTTTTAATTCTACCTCTTGATTTTGTTGTTGTTGCTAGTTTGAGTATATGAAGGCATTTTCGCCATTTTTGTATCTATCGATGGTAGATCTAAGCTCCCGACTGTAAAGTTTCAACAAACATTCTGGTTTCTTGGTTATGCCTCTGTGTTTGAGACTTCTTGGTTTATGACAAACAATTCTCCTTTTTTATCTATGTTTCATCTCATGCCAGAGAGTTGACAGTCGAAGGATTCGCGTGGATTATTGCAATTTTGTTATGATAAAGGATTTGTTGTGACATTATTGTACTCTCTGGTTTTCTGTGTTTGAATGTAAAAGGATCTTGCGTTCGAATTCTTTCTTCTCCAGTCTATTACGAACCTGATGTTTATGATAGACCTTCACACCTTTCTCATACAATTCTTCCTCCTACTCACCCTTTATTACAACTCATTGTTTGAAGTTTATCAAGACCTCACTCGTTCATGCATGCCTAGCCTGGTTTCTGAGTTGAGACGATATTTCTCTGAGTTTCCTCCATTTGATCGCCCCTTTAAACAAACCGTGACATTAAACTGATGGGTGTCAGGCTCTGCTCCTGCAAGCAATCCAGGAGTGACTTCTAGCTCCAACAGGCCCATGAGGGAATATCTGGAGGACATTACAGAGCAAAAGATATTGCATAGAAGGTATTGCGTGCAGGACTATGGTGGCCTACCATTCCAAGAGATGCAATGGACTATTTCTAGAGATGTGATGTATGTCAGAGGGTTGGTAAACCTAATAGATGGGACGAGATGCCCCTAAGACCACAAGTAACCTTGCAGGTATTCGACAAATGGGAAATAGACTTTGTGGGACCAATTAAACCACCAACAAAGAGGTTAGAAGAAAGGTATATTATTACTGCAACAGAATACTTAACAATATGGGAAGAAGCAACACCAGTCAAATATTGCAGCATAGAGACAACAACACACTTCTTATTTGAGCAAGTGATCACTAGATTTAGATGCCCAAGGATTTTGATGAGTGACCAAGGTACTCACTTCGTCAATAGTACCATCAAGGCTATGACTGAGAATTTTTAAGTCTATCATCAAAAGAGTACACCATATCACCCTCAAGCAAATGGAATAGTGGAAGCCTTTAATAAGATCCTATAGAATGCACTGACAAAGATCTACAATGTCAACAGGGATGATTAGGGCTTGAAGATACCAATAGTATCATGGGCATGCAGGAGTACATGCAAACATTTGACAGGGTAGACACCATTCAGTTTGGTGTATGGACAAGAAGCAATGGTGCCAATAGAATTTTTGGTATCTAGTCTGCACGTAGCAGCAATTACTATCATGGCAGAACAAGGCACAATACAAGAAAGTCTAAATCAGCTGATGTTGATGGAAGGATATAGGATTCTAGAAGGATTTCACCAAAAAGTACATAAAGAAAGGGACAAAGATTGGCATGATAGACATATTAAAATGAAGGAGACCTAGTATTGGTGTATGACAGTAAATTTCTTCAACACCTAGGAAAATTCAATACTCATTCGAGCAATCTTTGTTGTTTACCTTCATTCCCCCCTCCTGCACTCAATCATTACTTCTTCTCTCCCAACTCTTTTGAATCCCTTTCTCAACCAACCCCATCCTTTGTTGAAGTGCTTTCCCCATTAGTTTTCCCTCTAGGCTCTTCATACCCCGCTAGAGCCCCATCGTTCTTTTCTTCTCCCCTGATCATGTTGGCACATTCACATGAATTATTTTCCCCAACTTTGTATCAAGAGTCTTCTAAACATCTAGAAGAAATTGACTTGAGACCAAACCCTCTTGCTGGAGTTCAAACAAGAAGATAGGCACAATCAACTTCTACTGACCAGGATTATGAAGGACTAGAAGACAAACAAAACAAAAAATCATGGAGAAAAATAGCAAAGGAAATCCAGGAAGAGGAAGCAAACAAAGATAAAATGATGGGGGCTCAGACCACCATATAAAAATATTTCAAAAACGCAAAAGGAAACTCTGAGAAAGGAAGTGGGAAAAACTCCCAAACAGGGGGTAGCAGTCAACCCTTACCCCTTACAAGGTAAATAATGAATATAGTCTCCTAGAACTATAGAGGAGTTGGTAGTAAATTCAAAATAAAAGCAATGAAGGATATAATTAAAGAAGAAAAACCTAAATTCCTCCTAATCCAGGAGACAAAAATTCCTAAAGAAGAAATGCTCAACATAAATAGACAGTTTTGGGTCAACATTACTGAATAGCAATAATCTCCAGGGGGGGCTCTGGAGGTCTAGGAATATTTAAGAATTATCAAGAAACTGAAGCAGATCGAGTGGAAAAAACTCGGCTCTGGATTTTTGAAGAACTAAAATGAAAAATCACAAATAACATATTAAACATTTTCAATGTTTACATCCCATTCAACCCACTGAGAGAAATAGAAACATGCTAGAATGAGCTTAAAGCTCTAGGTTCTTCATTGGACCTAAATAACTCTATAATAGTAGGAGACATTAATATTGTTTTGGCGCAGTTAGAAAAAAGAGGGGGAAATCCTACTCGAGACCCCCTAAGAGAATTTTTGAGCGATCTAATTTCATAATCGGATCTCTTTGATGTTAAACATGTCCGAGGAAAGTATACTTGGTCCAACAAAATATTAGGAAAAGGTCATATAGATGAAAGACTATATATATTTCTAATGCATAGCATCTTCCTGGGAAAGAATTTGAATATCAGTTCAAATATTTTTCATTCAGGTGCTTGCGATCATAATCTCATAAGTCTTTTTATGGAGTAGGAAAATAATTTTGGACCTTTGCCTTTTTTATTCAAACCTCTATGGATGCATAATGAAGAAGTCATGGATCTAATCAAAAGAACTTGGTCGGGCAAGGTTGAAGGTTCTCCATCTTTCATTTTTGAATCCAAATTAAGAGAGGTCAAAAAAGTTCTCAAAATATGGGAAAAAACCACCTATGAAGAGCCAAAAATTAAAAAATAAAGAATAAAAAGATGATCCAGAGGAAATTCAAAAGAGGATATAGGAGGAGGATTACACAATAGATCTCCAAATACAAGATAAAAACCTATATTAGGATTTTTTCAGGTTAATAGGAGAGAAGAAGAACAATGGAGACTGAAGTCTCAAAGCCTTTGGCTAAGATCGGGTCATAGAAACACTTCCTTCTTCCACAACCAAGCTAAAGCGAGGAAAATAAGAAACATAATCAAAGAGATAGCCACCTCCTTGAGATCCCTTATTTCATACTACGCTGAAATTAAAAGAGAGGCAACCCAACATTTTAAGGATTTGATGACAGAGGATGAAGACCAGGATGCTCAGAATACCGCCTTTGTTTTGCTTGAAATCCCCCCTCTAATTACTATTGAAGATAATCAAGCTCTCTTAAAAGATGTTGAAGAAGAAGAAGTTCATCAAGCTATCTAGGGCTTGGAACCTGACAAATCCCCCAGACCTGACAACTTCTCTATCTCCTTCTATCGAATCTATTGGGATATTATAAAAAAGGATATATGTAAAATGCTTTCTTGGAATAAAACTTGATGCAAAGTTGGATGAGCTACAAACTCTTCCTTTTAGATCTTATTCCAAAATACACCAATACCTCTAATGTTTCCCATTTTAGATCTATTTCTCTATGCAACTCTTCCTACAAGATCC
>JASDQU011403945.1:9169-43106 GCA_032191745.1 Picea mariana
TCATCCGATTGATCAAGTGTGAGTTGTCAGATATCACGGGTGCACAAGGAGTCAAGTTGAGACTTGAAATACTCAGAGCACGGAAAGCCGAAGGGCCATGATTCGTTAATATGTGAGGAGACACTTGTGAGAAGATCTCGTACTCTGGGAAAATATGAAGTAAGTTTTTAGTTTGAGAATTGAAAACGCCGGAGCATGGAGACCTGAAGTCCCAGAATAATATTTGGGCCATTGGATTCAGAGGACATGTGGTGAGATATCAGGATTTCGCTGACTCACAACTAGTGAAATTCCAATTGCAGATTTGTAAGGATTTGCAAACCCAAGTTCACAATTTGATCGTAGTAATCGATCAAGGAAGGAGCATGGACCGTTGATTCTCCTAAGGAGATATCGGGGAATCGAACATCGAGAGAAGAGAGGTGAGTGACCCTCCAACTTCGTGAAACGTGAAATCCTGATAAGTGCTTGAGGTTGAACCACGGGTCACAGCCGGAGGTCATATGGAGGGAGGAGCTAGCAAGTGCTAGTGCTAATCCCTGTCGGAATTTCGAATATCGGGAGGGTCTAGGTGACTCACACGCAAAGGTCCGATATGGGATTTCATGATGCGCCTTTTGATTTTTCTTGTGGTCACAGGTAGTGGTCACGTGGAGAAGGATAAGGGAGGAGCTAGCAAGTGCTAAGCCCCTGTCAGGATTTCAGAGGTCAGGAGAGTCAGGGTGACTCATGTACAAAACACACGATACACAAAATCATGAAACTCCTTTTGAGAGGCGTGCGGTCATAGCCAGTGGTCTCGTGGAGTGAACTTGCGCCTAGTGCTTGTTCGCGTGGATGCAATTAATAGAGGACCTATGGATTTTTTAGTAGAGGTTCCAGCAGGGACTTGAAAGAGCTAATCCAACTCATTTTAGTGAAGATCCAATGACCGCGAGGTTGGAAGACCCTACTAAGGTAGGGGGGTTGCATCAGGTGGTATCAGAGCTGATTTTGATTTTGTTTGCAGACAAAAGACAAAAGGAGAAAGGAGGAAATTTGGTATCATTTATGGTATCAAAGAAATTTTCAATTTCTATTGTAGGTGACGCAGTGAAATCATGCCACCCAGAAGGCACGGAGAGAATGCATAAATGGAAGAAGAAATGAGGGGACTCCGAATGAGACTAGATGCCATGGAGACAACACAGAGAAGAGAACCAGATGCTGGTGATGTCAGTGAAGAAGAGAGAGAAGAAGAAGAAGAGGGCGAGGAAAATGTAGCAGAGGATGTTGCACAAGATCACTTGATAAAATTTGATAGGAGTCGGAGCAAGGATAGAGGTACCTATGTACGAAGGAAATTTAGAAGTTGAAGAATTGTTAGATTGGGTATGTGATATGGAAAAATACTTCGATTACGATGATATCGAAGAATACAAGATGGTGAAGCATGCAGTGAAGGGATTGAAAGGCCATGCAGCATTATGGTGGGATGAACTACAAGACGAACGTAGGAGAAATGGTAAGAAGAAAATTAAAAACTGGGATAGGATGGTAGCTAAGTTGAAAGAAAAATTTATCCTGAAGGATTACCAAATCAATCTTTACAAAAGATTGTAAAACCTGAAATAGAGGGGTTTATTAGTGAAGGAGTACACTGAAGAATTTTACCGACTGAACATCAGGGCTGGAGAGAAAGAGAATGAAGATGAGAAGACAGCCATATATATCAATAGGCTGAGATATGAAATACAAGAGGAGACCATCATGATGTCTATCAGTAAATTCGAGGATGCCTATCAAGAAGCCTTCAAAGCTGAGGAAAAATTGGCCAGTAAGCAAATCCAATGAAGAAAAGGAGGAAATTCAAGCAGAGGCAAGGGAACCATCAGAGAGAAGTTCTAGAATTCAAAGTGTGAAGATGAGAAACAACATAGTCACCATGAGAAGGGTGGAATTTCTAAAGAAGGACAACATGGTGGAAGACGTTATTTTTCCAGAGGTAGAGGAAGAGGAAGAGCCAGAGGAGGCGTAGCTAAATGCTATACCTATGGAAAAGAAGGACACAAATATTGGGAATGTCCTGACCAAAAAATAGAAGGCAGAGAAGCACACATTGCTGAAGCACAGAAACATGTGGAAGCAGAAGTAGCAGAAGGAGGAAGAAACCTCATGATGAGGAAAATTCTTCTTAAACCAGAAAAGGGACTAGAGGAACTAGTTCAACGAACAAGCCTGTTCAGAACTACTTGCAAGTCGAAATACAAAGTTTACAAGGTGATCATAGACAGTGGGAGCACTGACAATCTAGTATCCATAGAGATGGTGGAGAAGCTGGAATTGAAGACAACTGCACATCCAAAGCCATACAAGGTATCGTGGTTGCAGAAAGTACATCAAGTAATGGTAAGTCAACAATGCCAAGTTGAATTCAAAATAGGAGGTTATAGGGATGAAATATTGTGTGATGTAAGTCCTATGGATTTCTGTCATATTTTATTGGGGAGGCCATGGAAGTATGACTGAAAGGTTATTCATGATGGAATGAAGAATACCTATACCCTAGAAAAGAATAGTAGAACATATATGTTGTTTCCCATAGAAGACAAAGAGAAAAAGACAGAAGCTAGTTCAAGAATACTTCTCATGAGTGGGAAGGAGCTCTTGAATGAAGTCAAAAAGGAGAAAGAAATGCAGTTTGTTGTAGTGAGGAAGCCTAGAGTTATCCTTACGAATAATTTTGTAGAAGACTTACCTATAGAGATCCAAGAACTATTAGAAAACTTTGTTGATATAGTCGTGGATGAGTTACCACACTCATTACCACCCATCAAGAGTATAATCCATCATATTGAAATTATTCCAGGAGCTATTTTACCAAACAAAGCAGCTTATAAGTTAACGCCTAGAGAGAATGAGGAAGTCAAAAATCAAGTCCAGGAGTTGTTGGATAAAGGTTTAGTCAGGGAAAGCCTAAGCCCATGTGCAGTACCAACTTTATTAAGCCCAATACAAGATGGAGGATGGAGGATGTGTACAGATTCCCGAGCCATCAACAAGATAACCATTAGATACATATTTCCTTTACCGAGGATGGATGATTTGATGGACTGTTTGAGTGGGGAAAGCTATTTTTTCAAGATAGAGTTGAAGAGCAGATATCATCAAATGCGAGCTAGAGAGGGAGATGAATGGAAAACATCATTCAAGACAAATGAAGGATTGTTTGAATGGTTGGTCATGTCGTTTGGGTTGAAAAATGCACCAAACACATTTATGAGGTTAATGAATGAAGTGTTGAAAGACTTCATAGGCAAATTTGTCATAGTATATCTGGATGACATACTAATCTTCAGCAAGACAAAGGAGGAACACTTAATACATTTTACATCAGTGATGGAAAGGTTGCAGCAAGAGAAATTGTCGATAAATCTGAAGAAGAGTTCTTTTATGAAGAAGGAGCTCATATATTTGGGTTTCATGATCTCTTCAAATTAATTGAGGATGGACCCAGAAAAAGTGAGAGCGATCAGAGAATAGTCATCGCCGAGCAACATATTTGAGGTAAGAATTTTTTATAGGTTAGAAAGATTTTATGGAAAATTCATCAAAAATTTCAGTGGCATATGTGCACCCATGTTGGACACTGTGAATAATAAAAACAATTCTTTCAGTTGGATAGAGGAAGATGAAAGAATTTTCAAAGTGTTGAAGTAGAAAATCACAGAGCAGCCAATTTTGGTCTTGCCAGATTTTGGAAAAACATTTCAGGTGAGATGTGATGCAAGTGGATTAGCTATTGGAGCAATCTTGAGTTAGGACAATAGGCTAGTTGCTTATTTCAGTGAGAAATTGAATGACGCCAAGGAAAAGTATTCCATGTATGACAAGGAATTTTATGCAGTGATTTAAGCTTTGAAAAAATGGAKATATTATCTAATTCCTAAAGAATTTGTCTTGTACAGTGATAATCATGCTTTGCAGTTTATTACTAGGYAAGAAAAGTTGAATCAGAAACACACAAAATGGGTAGAATTTATGCATAATTTTACTTTTGTTATCAAACACATTGTTGGAACTGCTAACAAAGTTGCAGATGCTTTGAGAAGAAGGAKTTTGATTGTACAGGAATTCCAGGTGGAGACCTTGGGGTTCGAACACCTCAAGGAGATGTATAAAGAAGATGCGGATTTCAAAGAATATTACAAGGCATGAAAGAATCCTTTATTGGGAGACAGAAGCCCAAGGACTGAATATTTGATCCAGGATGGATTACTGTTCAAAGGGAGCCAATTATGCATTCTAAAGTGCTCAATGAGAGACAACCTACTGAAAGAGAAACACAGTGGAGGTTTAGCTGGACACTTTGGTCACAATAAGACATTTTCACAGCTGAATAATTCGTATTATTGGTCGAGCATGAGAGAAGAAGTGAAAAAGTTTGTGAACAAATGCAGAATTTGTCAGTATGCAAAAGGAAGACAATGAAACACTAGTTTGCATCAACCATTACCAATTCCAGAAAGGCCATGGGATGCAATTAGTATGGCTTTTGTTTTGGGATTTGCCTAAAAATAAAAAAGGGATCGATTCCATATTTTTTGTGGTGGACAGATTTTCAAAAATGGCACATTTCATACCATGCCAGAAGACAAGCAATGCCACACACATCACCAAATTTATTTTCAGAGAAGTCATGGGACTACATGGATTTCCAAGGAGCATATTTTGAGACAGAGACACCAAATTTGTAGGACACTTTTGGAGAACTCTATGAAAGAGGCTGGGAACGAACTTATCCTTTAGTTCAACATATCACCCTCAGACAGATGGACATATTGAATTAGTAAACAAGAGTCTTGGAAACTTGTTGAGAAGTTTAGTCACTAAGCAAGGTCGACAATGGGATCAGATTTTGGCACAAGAAGAATTTGCATTCAACAATTTAGTGAATAGGAGCATAGTAAAAGGTCCATTTGAAATTGTGTATGGTATACAACCAAGAGGTATTACAGAGTTGAGATATTTGAATCAAGATGAGTTTAGAAGTGTTGGAGTAGAGGATTTTGCAACAGAAATGCAGAAACTCCATGAAAGAGTCAAAGAGCAGCTACAGGACAACAATCAGAAATACAAGAGCAGATTTGATCAAAAGAGAAGAGAAGTTCAATTCGATGTTGGAGATAAAGTTTTAGCTCATTTGAGAAAAGAGATATTCCCAAGGGAAACATACAACAAGTTAAAGATGAAAAAGATAGGACCATGCAGGATTCTCAGAAAATTTGCAGCCAATGCTTATGAGATTGAGTTGCCAAAAAATGTTGGGATATCACCAATATTCAATGTTGCAGACCTGTATCCTTACAGGAAAGATGAAGCAGGAGAATGAGATGATTAGAAATAAATTCAGTGGGAAGTGAAATTACCCACAGCAGAAAAACATCAGATGGAGAAAATTATTGAACAAAGGGGTGGAAAGAAAACCAGGAGGAAGACATATCCTGAGTACTTAGTGAAGTGGAAAGATCATCCAATGGAATATGCAAGTTGGGTCACAGAACCTGATATTTTGAAGCATGGAAAAACAGTGCAGGAGCTCATGGACAGGAGTCCATGGATTTTTTTTAACCAGGGGAGTATGATGCAGGATCATCGCCTAAAAAGTCAACAATGCATGCATGGAGGCAGAAGAATGACATCTCAACAATGACAGAGTTTCAAATCAAGCATTTAACTGATAATTTAATTGTTTGTTGAGATATTTTTGAATACAACATTTTAAAATGTAACTTGTTTGTAAAGTCTAGAAGGACTGTAAGAAATTTCAGATATGGAGTGTCGACTCTATCTGGCAATAACTAGTAGTTATTATAATAGGACAAAGTAGGTAATAACTTTGAATTTGAAATGATAGATTTCAGAACGGGACGAGAGAGCTCGTGGAGTGTCCCTTAGATAGTTTTTCAGTATTGTATTGTAACATATAGAACAAATAGACAGAATAGAGAGATTAGTAGAGCAGAGTAGAGTAGCAGAAAACACTATGTATTTTGTTTTTTATGAATGAATAGAATAGACAGAAATTGTCCCAAATCCTTGGATTGTGTTCATTTCATGTGTGGTTGAATGAATGTTATTCTGTGTGTATGATTTATTACTTCGTTCATGTATGATTGTTAGAGAGAGATTGACTGCATGAGTTCATGATGAAGATGGTTGAGTTTCAATCGTTTATCTTCTGATACTTGTATGCAAGGTGTGCATCTTGAACGCAAGGAGTGCGTCAATTGAATCTCGGATTGACTCAGATAAGTTTAGAGAGAATCAGAGAAACTCAAACCAGGTGCAAGGTGTGCACAACGTCAAGAGGCCAACAAGCTTCGAAGAACCAGTGCAGAAGATTGCCAGGTGGGCAAGAAGCATTTTCTTTTCAATAAAATCGTTCAAACTGAGTTATTCAAAATCCCAAGAAAGCAGAGTGTGCATGGGAGATCGAAATCCTTTTAAGGATAGAAACTCAGAAGAGATAACACTTTTCATGAGTGTTGCTGAGGTCCCAGAGGTGGATTCATTAGGGAACAAAGGTTTGGAACCTTTGAAGGTGGAAAAATATTCCAAGGAGGAGAGATATCAAAAGCTCAGGAGGAAGAACAACTGTGATTGTCGGATCACAGGGAAGAAGATTGAAAACCATCCAATTAGAAGAAGTGTGTGATCCTTATCACTTCACGTACAGAGGAGAGAGGATAATGAGGTCGAAATTTGAGATTTTTAGAGTCCATAGACCCAGAATATAATTTCAACCATCCGATCAGTGGGATAGATCTGAGTCGTTAGATTACTAGAGGCAAAGACCAAGCATCGAATTACAAGGAGGAATCACAGTCGTTGGTTGTTGGAAGCTCAGAAGGGAGAGCGACTTGAAACTTGATATTTCCGAAGCCTAGAGTGTTGGAACACCGAGGTGGGATATTACTCCTCTGATTGATCAAGTGTGAGCTATCAGATATCACAGGCACACAAGAAGTCAAGTTGAGACTTGAAATGCCCGGAGCACAGACAACCAAAGGGCCGTGAGTCATTGATCTGTGAGGAGACACTTGTCAGCAGATCTTGTACTCTGGAAAAGCTGAAGTAAGTTTTCAGTTTGAGAACTGAAAACGCTAGAGCATGGAGACCCGAAGTCCCAGAATAATATTTGGGTCGTTGGATTCAGAGGACACATGGTGAGAGATCATCATTTCGCTAATTCTTAACTTGGGAAATTCAAAGGGCAGAGTCATAAGTATTCGTGAACCTGATTTCACAATTTGATCATAGCTATGCAGAAAGGATAGTTAACCTAACGATCTCATGCAAAAGATATGGACGGGTACATCATCTACTTTATGAAATTCCTGGATTTTTATGGATGGGAGGCAGAGGATTTCATGCACTAATCTTCACATAATGGTAACTCATGGGAAGAAGACATTTTATCCTAGATCAATCATCCTGTATTCATTTAAAATTTAGAGGAAGTATCGATGTCGAGCCAGTAGTAGTTACAACGACAAAGATATAAGCATGACATGAGGTCAGACTCGTGGGTTTATGATGGAACTTTCTCCTAATAGGAGGGATGACAGACCCATCTATAGGTTGATCCTACTAAATAACCATAGTGTTGGGACCATGATATATATTTTGGGGAGGGCATTGCTTCTCGATAGAATAGTGTTCTCTCTATTGAGAAATACATCTCTTCTCCATATCAGTATTAGGTGGTTAATATTCTTAGCTGGTAAGATCAACATGATGGCCCACCTCTGGAAAAGGAAGGACAAAGGGATATTTATGGGTCGCAATGACAAGGAGTCCTCATCTTTGAAAGGCCCTATCTGATCAACTCATGATGCAAGGGATGCATGGAAAGCAGGGGAAAGATTCTAGGAATTTTTCTCAGAAGAGGAGATTCAAGCATCAAAAGTAGTGGAATAATTGGTGCAGCTACAACGTAAGGATATCTCAGATAAATAAATTGTATCCAAGACATGAGATTGGGTGAAAGACACGATCCATTCCTGAACAAGGGAAATAATATATTTTAAACTGCTCAAAACTTATTGGATGGTTAAATCCATCGTAAGTCAAGCCTTAGAAAAAAACCAAGAGATACCAACCTGTTGTATGCCATCCACATTCTAGAGGGAAATTTCAAGTTGTATTGTAGGTCCCAACACAAGATTAAATTCTGAATTACTCAGAGAGGTTAGTAGTAGGAGCATCAAGACATTACTCCAGTGGAGAAGAACCCTCCATGCTCATTCAATTTCCCCATTGATGTGTACGAAGACCAGGATGAAGGGATTGCAAGGGCGCGAGAAAGCATCCCAACCCCTAGTAAAGTTCATAAGGTAAAGAATGAACTAGGTTGAGAGGATCCTATTTCTTTTTGTTTTCTAGTCTAGGGTTCAAATTCATATTCGTTGGAACTCTATATCTAGGATTTCCTCTCTAGCATAGATAAGTATTGTGGTTATATGCCCTCAGATCTAGTTTCTATGGATGTGTATCTATGTTAGTGAACAAAATATTGGTTGAAACTCCTGATACTCTATTGACTTGGGAAGGGTTTTAGGTTTGGTTTCCATTTTTGGTAGACCCCCTTGTTCCCTTTTTGTACTTTTTTGTGAATATAATAGAATCTTAGACCTTTTTTATTTAAAATAAAAATTAAAAAATATAAGAATTGATTATAAAAATGTAAGTTGTGATAACTAATAATGTAATATCCCTCGGTCGAACCCAATTGTAAATGTAATGTAAGTGTACTTAAGCTGGTGAGTTGTTTTGACATCATTTTGTAATGCACCTTTCATGCCATAGTGCGCACATGTACTACGCAATAAAATGATGTAGTGTGCACATTTTCAGATACCGCGCACAGTAACTAAAGTGCGCGCAGTATGGAGGCCAACGAGCCTTGTGTATATGATATGTGTTATAGGCTCGTGAGCCAGTTATTATAAGTTGGGATGCTTATGTTTTGGAATTAGGCCAGAGCACCTAGATGTTAAAGGCCAGTGCGCCTGTTTTGTATATGTCTCATGATTAATATAAAATACATCATTGCACGCAAACYGACCACGATAAAAGATATGGGGGACTGAACTCCACCAGTTAGGGAAAGGGAGGGAAAAAAATTAAGGGAAAGGGATAAGCTAGAGAGCTTAAGCCAAAAAGGAATATTATATTRATATTTCTTAAAACATAAAGTATGGATAATTATTTTATCCTAAGTTCTAAAGTTAGGGACAAGTGGACCAAAGTAGCTTCCAACATGACAAGTGTCAAGTTGGGGACATGCATACATATCATGGGGACTTAGTTCATTTACACACTTTTTCTCCATCATTCTTACGATCATCTCTCCAATGATTCCTTCCATCATTCGGTCATCTAGTCAATGATTCCATGACCATTTCATTCACGTAGTCAGTTATCCTTTAGATATTCATTTCACTATATTTGAGCTTGTTTCCATAACCATTTCATGTTGGTGTACTTGGTTAGCTTGGGAGAAAGATTGAAAAAGCGGTTTGTCAAGCCTGTGGGAAATTGAAGAGGCGGGTTGTCAGGCCCATGAGCAATTCTCTAAGCGAGATAATTGTTGGGAATTGATTTCCTGAAGGTGCTAAACTACAACTACAGTTCTCTGAGACTTCCTGTCTGGCCTGTTGTTGAAGCCCTGGAAGGGAAGTGGGGTAGCCAAAGGACTGTTGAGAAGAGAAGGGGCACACTTCCTTGGGTGGGACAGACATGTGGGGAATCAGAGGTTGTAGGATTTTAGTTGAGTGAGCACCTGAGACGAAGTCTTTCTTGTTGTCTATGAGCCTTTAGCCTGGTTAGGAATCCCTTTACCCAGGTGGAGTTTAGTCCTAGCTTGGGGTTGACTCACTGTTGAGAGTGATGAATAGTGTAGTTTAAGGCTGGGAGGTTGGTGGATGGTCTCCACGCAGTTGGTGACAATATTTCCAAGATAAGTACCAATCGTGTGATAAATTTACATGCTACATTGTTATTTACGTGTTTATGTTACGGTTTACCATATGTGTGATTATAACTGATTGTATGTTTATGGGTATTTTCCTGTATATGTTGCATGTATGTGTTTACTATTATTTCAATATGAAATCATATATTTACAGAATGTAATTGTTTGTTTATGTTTATATGTAAATCTTCTGCAAGAGTGTTGTGTGTATATGTTATAATTGCATGCAGTTTGAAGAGAAAATTTATGTGGCACAGCTCAGTTGAATATTGAGTATGTTACAGTATGTTCCACAGTGAGAGAACGAAAGTGTTCCCTCTTGTAGCATGGCCCGACCATGGGTGGTCGAGAACATTACAATATGGTATCAAAGCTTTAATTCCAACACTAATCTTGGATGGGTCAGAAAGGTTCAGTTGGAGCGAATATTCACAGAATATTAATTTTGAAGTGACCAAATTTCAAGTCACAGAGCGTCCATGGAAAATTTTGGCACCGCGCGAAAAATGTTGGCATGCAAGTGTGCACGATAAATTGTGGCATCGCGCAGAAGACTATTGTGTGCAGATGCACGCGCTAAATTTAGCATTGTGCGGTGAGCACACACATAGTAATGTGCACGTGGTGTGCGCAACATTTCAAAACACAAGAGTTTGGTTGGTGCACGCACAATATGAGTATAAGTTATCTCACGACAGTGTAGTCAATGGTGCATGTAGATTATTGTGCGTGGTGGGGGCATATTGAACTTTGGCATGGTGCAATAGGGAGAAATGCATGTGGAATATCAGTGCGCGATACCAAAACTGTGCACAGTGGATATTGGCGCACAACACA
The DNA here is from genome assembly GCA_032191745.1 of Picea mariana. NCBI lineage: Eukaryota > Viridiplantae > Streptophyta > Pinopsida > Pinales > Pinaceae > Picea > Picea mariana. The sequence continues at coordinate 20,025 of JASDQU011403945.1, forward strand.
AAAGTAGTGTGCGCAAGTTATTGGCATGACAGAGAAAAAATGCATAGTGGATATAGGTGTGTGGAAGCACGATTTACCTTGTGGTGTTGCTTTGCATGATAAATATGGGTGTACAGGTTGAATTTTTGTGCGCGTGAAGTCGTTTGGAAGGCGATGAGTCGAAGTTTAATAGAAAATTTGCATGGTATTAGAGGAAAAACAAACACACAACTGCATCAGAGCATTATTTAAAATGAATTCAGAGTTGGTTTGAGAAGAAATAAATATAGTCTAGGTTTCTAAGCCGAGAGCATCTCAAAAATGAATTATGAGTTTTATATTCCTCTGATTCAGATAGATGGAAGTGAAATATAAGCTTACAAGAAAAGCACACTATGAAAGAAAACAAGACTCATATCACCACCAGTTAGAATATTGTAATAAACAGTCCAAAATCCGCTTCTGCATTTATATAATCATTTTAATCCCAAAGTTACAAAAAGGGAATGATTTAAAATAATAGTTATCCTATGGTAAAGGGACCGTTTGAGAATAGGCATATCATCTCTGGGGCCCCTTACCTCTGCTACTATTGGACCAAAAAAATTGTTGAAATGTACTTTTATTCGACGACTCATTTCAGCTTAGTGATCTCCTCCTTTAAAGTATCTAACCAGATCGGTTGATCCTCTCCATCACTTTTAGCCATTTTAGCTATGGTTTCTTTCTTCTATCGCTTGCTTTGTTTCTTCTTAACATATCCCTTGTTGATCACTAGATCCCTCATAATAGGATTCATTCTGACTTCCATTTTCGAGTCTATGGCAGGTTCTATGTGAAATTTAGTTGCTATTATCTGCACAATTACCTTACCCTCCTTACCTGTAGGTAAAACTACCATGTTTCCAGAACAACCAGTCTCATTGGAGGTAGCTTTGTCCATGTACCTCAATTTCGTGGACACTGAAATGTTTTTACAGAGATCAGAAGGTCGAACAAAATTTGAAGATTCCTCCTTTTATGGATAAGATGATGCCTCCATACTTGATAATTGGTATTTATAGAGTCCCAATCATGAATCACAGATAGACTTACATACAAATACATTGGTTTGGCATGCGTGGTTAATCCATTTCAAATGATTAGCTTTTGAGTTCGTTATATGGCGGCATTCACTTGACATCATATGGATGTGAAGTACCAAATGAGTGAAACGGGGTGATCTGACTAGCCGTCACCCATCCCATGAGTGGTGGTTTTGACATATTGAAGCACATGACATCGAGACTTTGACAAAAGTGGTTTCGAAAAACTTCCTTTCGCCCCGATGTATCTCAAGACTTGGGTATTATCTAAAAATTGTCATGGTGATAACACTAGGAAATCAGAAGAGATAATTCTGATGTATATATTAAACCAAAATGGTTCATATTTTTCATGAATTGTTGAATTAGTTAGCCTGATAAGTTTTGATGGATGCACATTTTGCAGAATTAACAACAACTAGATCAGATCAAATTAGTGCAGAGTCCATAGTAATGGAAGAGGCACAGGGGAATTACAGTTATCAATATGAGAGCAGAGGGATGGATGTCCATTTGGGCATTGAAGGAACAAACTCCAATGGACATGGAGAAGAAAGGAATGAAAACATGAATATGGTAGAGACCATTAAAAAATTTGTAGAAGGATGTCCAAATCCATAAGGTTGATAATGAAAGTCTTATGAGAGCCAAGAAGTAGCAAGATGAATTCAACATGAAGTTATTGGAGGTCTTGAACATAATAGAAAATAAATTGGACAAGGAGAGTGGCTTAAGAAAATCTGGAAGTCGCAAGCCTTCAAATGAGAAAAGAAAAGCAAGAAGTGTTAGAAGACACCACCATCACTCCCTAAGGCATTCCAATAAGAGAGAAGGAAGTAGCTCAAGTCCATCCCCTGTCAGAAGGCATAAGAGGTCCAGGGTGGATGAGCTATGAGGAGAAATGAACAAAATCAAACCTCCTACATTTGATGGTGAGCACAAGAAGGATGAAGATGCAAAAACATGGTTTTTGGGAATGAGAAAGTATTTTCAATTGCATAATTATTCTTCTCATGCAGAAGGTATAATTGCTATCTATCAACTCAAGGGAAAGGCATCCATGTGGTGGGATCATCTTGTGCAGGTTCAACACATTAAAAAGAAAAGTGTTACTTGGAGGGAATTCAAGAAGTATCTTGAGAAGAAATACTTGACTAAGAGATACTATGACAAGAAAATGAAAGAGTTCTTTGAACTCAAGCTTGGAAGTATGACCATAGATGAATATGAGAGAAGGTTTCTAGAATGGCTGAAGTATGTCTCTTTCATCAAGGATGAGACAATCAAAATTCAAAGGTATTTGAGTGGATTGTCATCATTCATCAGTGACAAAATACAGTATGATGAATCCAATACATTGGAATAGACCATAAGGTGAGATAAATGCCTATATGATCAACAGAAAGCAAGGCCATATTTCCAAAAGTCTTGGGGAGACAAAAAGAAATTCAATATGGATCAGAGGAAGAAGGGAGCTAAGCCACCATTCTTCAGAAATAATCCGCAGGGACAACAAACGCCTAAAGAACCCAAAAAGATTGACACAGGGAGTTAAAGGCCAAGGCAACCACCTATTCAATGTTGGGGATGTAAAGGAGATCATATGTTCAAAGATTGTCCTCACAGAAGTGAAAAAGGAAGGGTTGTTCACAATGTACAGCAAGCTAAAATAGTGGAGGAAATGGGCAGAAATGTGCCAAGGATCTATGCAGTCCTGGACAACAAGAAAGCAAAGTATCAGTCCCACATGATTGAAGTGGAAGGTATGATCAACAACCAAACCATTGCTATTTTAATTGATTCAGGAGATAGTCATAGTTACATAGATCCTAAGATGGTGGAAAGTTTTCATTTTTCAAGAAGAAAGCATGGGAAATATTGGTTGGTGCAGCTGGCTACAGGAGCTAAAATAAAAGTTAATGAAATGGTTAAGTCATGCCTGATGGACATGAATGGATTGAACACCAAGGCAGATTTGAACATCTTTCCTTTAGGTTCCTATGACTGTATAATTGGGATGGATTGGTTGGACCAACATCATGCTCTCCTAGAATATCAAAACAAAGAATTTACTTGCTTGGATGAGGAAGGGAAACTAAGGAAAGTGCAGGGAATTCCTAGGGTAGTAACCATTAGAGAAATTTCAGCATTGCAGCTAAAGAAATGTTACAAAAAAGGGTGTCAAATATTTGCAGCTCATATGGAAGAGACACCTAAAGATAAGGTTCCAAATTTGGAAGATTATGCAGTCCTAGAAGAATTTGAAGATGTGTTCAAGGAAGTACCAGGACTACCCCCAAAGAGAGACATTGATTTCTCTATAAATCTAATGCTTGGAGTAGCTCCAATGTCAAAGACTCCTTACAGAATGAGTACGCCAGAATTGAAGGAGTTGCAAATGCAGCTTGAAGAACTTCTGAAGAAGGGGTATATACGCCCAAGTGTGTCACCTTAGGGTGCCCCAATCTTGTTTGTGAAAAAGAAAGATGGAACATTAAGATTGTGCATTGACTTCAGACAGTTGAATAAAGTGATTGTTAAGAACAAGTATCCTCTGCCAAGGATTGATGATCTCTTTGATCAATTGAAGGATGCAAAGATATTTTCAAAGATAGATCTCAGATCAGGATACCATCAGGTAAGGATTAAAGATGAAGATATCAGCAAGACCACCTTCAGGAACAGGTATGGTCATTATGAGTTCACAGTGGTGCCATTTGGGTTGTCAAATGCACTAGTTGTTTTCATGTGCTTAATGAATGGTGTTTTCCGAGAATTTTTAGACAAGTTTGTCATTGTCTTTTTGGCTGACATTCTTATATATTCTAAGTTAGAGGAAGAGCATGGACATAATTTGAGGATGGTGTTGCAAGTATTAAGGGAGCATCAATTGTATGCAAAATTGAGCAAGTGCTCATTTTATCAGAAAGAAATTCATTATTTGGGGCATATCATTTCAAAGGATGAGATACCAGTGGATCCTGAGAAGATAGAATCCATTAGAGAATGGTCAGCACTGAAGAATGTGACAGAGTTGAGATCATTCATGGATCTTTCAGGCTACTACAAAATATTTATTGAAGGATTCCCAAAGATTGCACACATAATCACTTCCTTGCAAAGAAAGGGTGTGAAGTTTCAGTGGACACTGGATTGCGAAAAGAGTTTCCAAGACTTGAAACAATTATTGACAAGTGATCCAATACTAAGGATTGCAGACCCAAATAAAGACTTCATTGTATGCACATATGCATGTAATGAAGGACTTGGTGGAATCCTCAGTCAAAATGGGTTTGTTATATGTTATGAATCAAGGAAGTTGAAGGAGCATGAAATAAACTATGCCACTCATGATTTGGAGTTGGCATCCATAGTGCATGCCTTGAGGAAATGGAGACACCACCTCATGGGGAAGAGGTTTGAGCTAAGAACAGACCACAATGATTTGAAATATTTATTTGATCATCCAAATCTAAATGCTAGGCATAGCAGATGGTTAGAATTTCTAAGTGAATATGACTTAGATATAAAGCATATCAAGGGGAAAGAGAATAAAGTGGTTGATGCACTCAGCAGGAGGGTGCATGAACTACATGCTACAGCCATTAGCATGTATCAGACTAATATTAAAAGAAAAATTTAGGAGGCTGCAAATACATATCTGCAATACAGAGAATTGGTAGAAAAGCTACAACAGGGTAAGATGCCACAAAAGGTGGATAATTATAATTTGGGAATAGATGGAATACTATTGCACAAGAACATAACTTTTGTTCCAAATGTCCAGGACTTGAAATGTATTATTTTGCATGAAATGCATAATGTCCCTTATGCAGGGCACCCTGGATATCATAAAATCGTGGTAGCGGTCAAGAGCCATTACTTTTGGCCAGGTATGAAGAGAGAGATCGTTGAATACATCGCTAGATGTATGGAATGCCAAAAAGTTAAAGCTGAGCATAGGCACCCAACAGGGTTGCTGCAACCTTTGCTCATTTCTGAATGGAAGTGGGAAGTGGTGACAATGGATTTTATTACAGGATTTCCCAGAACATGCAAGATGCATGATTCGATCATGGTGGTGGTGGAAAAGCTTACAAAATCTACCCATTTTATTCCACTGAAAACTACTCACAAGGCAGCAGATGTTGTTGATATTTTCATGAAGGAAGAGGCATGATTGCACAGAATTCCTAAAACAATTGTGTCCGACAGAGACATGAAATTCACCTCAAATTTCTGAAAAGGATTATTCAAAGGATTCAGAACGAATCTGAACTTTAGTACATCTTATCATCCTGAGTCTAATGGAAAGACAGAGAGGGTGAAAAAAGTGATATAAGACATACTGAGAATGTATGTGATGGAAAAACCATTGAAATGGGAGGACTACCTGCACTTGGTAGAATTCGCTTACAACAATGGGTATCATGCATCGTTGAAGATGAGCCCATTTGAAGCAATTTACGCAGAAAGTGCAATACTCCAGTGAGTTGGGATAATCCAGTTGATAGGACAGTAGTTGGGCCAGAGTTGTTCAATGAGATGGAGGACCAAATGATAAAAATTAAGCATAATTTAAAATCTTCCCAAGACAGGTAGAAAATTTATGCCGATAAGAATAGAACCCATGGAGAGTTCAAAGTGGGTGATCATGTTTTCCTGAAGGTGAAAGCTAACAGGAGTTCCCTGAAGCTGGGAAGTTGTGCCAAGTTGGCAGCCAGATTTTGTGGGCCATTTTAAATCCTAGACAGAATTGGTCCAGTTGCTTATATGATTGCATTGCCTGCATCTTGTCTGTTCATAATGTATTCCATGTATCATTGCTAAAGAAATATATACCTGATGCTAATCATGTTATTGATTGGAATGTGATTCAGGTGGAGCAAGAAGGCACTTTTCAAGTGCATCTGGTGCGCATTCTAGACTGGAAAATCAAGAATCTACAGAATCGAGCCATAGGGATTGTAAAGGTCCAATGGACCTGGTACGGTCCTGAGGATGCTACTTGGGAGAATAAGGATGCAATGCAGGCGGAATACCCACATCTTTTTGAGGATTTTTGAAAAAAAAATTGTATATGGGTATATGATGCACTGAGGACATTGCATAAATAAGGGGAGGGGATTGTAATATCCCTCGGCCGAACCCAATTGTAAATGTAATGTAAGTGTACTTAAGCTGGTGAGTTTTTTTGACATCATTTTGTAATGCACCTTTCATGGCATAGTGTGTGCATGTACTGCACAGTAAAATGATGTAGTGTGCACATTTACGGATACCATGCACAGTAACTAAAGTGCACACAGTATGGAGGTCAGTGAGCCTTGTGTATATGATATGTGTTATAGACTGGTGAGCCAATTATTATAAGTTGGGATGGTTATGTTTTGGAATTAGGCCAGAGCACCTAGATGTTAAAGGCCAGTGCGCCTATTTTGTATATGTCTCATGATTAATATAAAATGCATTGTTGTGCACAGACCGAACACGATAAAAGAGATGGGGGATTGAACTCCACCAGTTAGGGAAAGGGAGGGCCAAAAGTTAAGGGAAAGGGATAAGCTAGAGAGCTCAAGCCAAAAAGGAATATTATATTAATATTTCTTAAAACATAAAGTATGGATAATTATTTTATCCTAAGTTCTAAAGTTGGGGACAAGTGGACCAAAGTAGCTTCCAACATGACAAGTGTCAAGTTGGGGACAAGTGGACCAAAGTAGCTTCCAACATGACAAGTGTCAAGTTGGGGACAAGTGGACCAAAGTAGCTTCCAAAATGACAAGTGTCGAGTTGGGTACATGCATACATATCATGGGGACTTAGTTAATTTACACACTTTTTCTCCATCATTCTTACGATCATCTCTCCAATGATTCCTTCCATCATTCGGTCATCCAGTCAATGATTCCATGACCATTTCATTCACACAATTAGTTATCCTTCAGACATTCATTTCATTGTATCTGATCATGTTTCCATAACCATTTCCTGTTGGTGTACCTGGTTAGCTTGGGASCAGGTTTGAAGAAGCGGGTTTTCAGGCCCATGGAAAATTGAAGAGGCGGGTTGTCAAGCCCATGAGTAATTCTCTGAGCCAAAGAATTGTTGGGAAATGATTTCTTGAAGGTGCTAACCTGTAGCTACAGTGCTCTGAGACTTCCTATYTGACATGTTGTTGAAGCCCTGGAAGGGAAGTGGGGAAGCTGAAGGACTATTGAGCAGAGAAAGGGCACACTTCCTTGGGTGGGATAGGCATGTGGGAAATGAGAGGTTGTAGGATTTTAGTTGAGTGAGCACCTGAGATGGAGTCTTTCCTGTTGTCTATGAGCCTTTAGCCTYGTTGGGAATCCCTTTACCCGAGTGGAGTTTATTTCTAGCTCGGGGGTGACTCAATGTTGAGAGTGATGAACAGTGTAGTCTAAGGCTAGGAGGTTCGTGGACGGTCTGCACGCAGTTGGTGACAATCTTTCCAAGATAAGTACCAATCATGTGATAAATTTACATGCTGCATTGTTATTTACATGCTTATGTTACGGTTTACCATATGTGTTATTATAACTGTCTATATGTTTATGGGTATTTTCCTGTATAGGTTGCATGTCTGTGTTTACTGTTATTTCAGTATGAAATTGTATATTTACATAATGTGATTGTTTGTTTACGTTTATGTAAAGCTTCTGCAAGAGTGTTGTATGTATATGTTATAATTGCATGCAGTTTGAAGAGAAAATTTATGTGGCATAGCTCAGTTGAATACTGGGTATGTTACAGTAAGTTCTGCAATGAGAGAATGAAAGTGTTCCCTCATGTAGTGTGGCTCGGCCATGGGTGGCTGGGAACATTACAAATAATATACAAGAAAACATGGTAAAAAGAGTAAAGGGCATGGTGAATTATTACGTCAAATTTTAAGGACATAACAATATATGCAATCTTACAAATGGTTAAATTTATAATGTATGATGAAATGTGAAAAGATAAGTTTGTGTGTGTGAGGATGAAAAAGAGAGTGTGAAGGGAAGAGTATACAAAATACAATTAGTAAAGATGTAGGGGAATAGACAACAAGAGTAATCATGGGGTATTAAACAATATGTAGTAAAAGGGGAAGTAGAGAGTCAAGGGTAGTAGTGACATACAACCTGACCAAATGAACAACAAGAATAAGGTAAGAAATGTAGTAGCATGTACAGTATAATAGATGAAAAAATTGGGAAGTATGTGGGTATGATGTAGGTAGTAATCAAAGTGGTGTACTATTAGGTAGCATAAAGTGGGTGCAAGGAGAAGTGGATGGGTAATAAGGGAAAAGTAATAGAAAACTAATTATAAAAGAAACACAATAAAAACGAGAATGATATATATACAAATCTTTGTATAGTTGAGGTTTATAATAAGGAAACAAATACAAATGGAAGTGTATAGAGTAGAACGATGACGGTATAAAAGTTAACAATAAAGTAATAGAGAAGATTTAAAGAATAAGACAAAATACATAGCAAGGAAAGGAGTAGGAAAAAATTGTGTATTTAGTGATTAGAGTAATAGATTCAAAACATGAACAAAGTGAGGTACAATATGTTCAGTAAACGAAGACAATAAAATAATAAGTGAATGTACATAGATAAAGTGTATTGAAAAGTTCAAGGATATGGTATAGTAATATTAAAGGATAAGGTGTGTAATAAATTAGATCAACACAAGTTAAGGGGATGAATATAATATAAATAAAATTTGTGCTTGTGTTGTAATGGGTAAGGACGTTGGGTAGGAGTGGTGTATTAAAAAAAATATTCAAAGGAAATAACACTAATTATTGAATTATTGATGATGTTTTTAAGTAGGATAGAATGATGAATAAAAGGTAATAGGAGGGAGGCTAAAATGGAGTTATAATTGAGTTCAAGGTGGATTGGAAATGCATGAACTAGTAATATGATATAGTATAGGGATTTGTTTTGGTAATAGTCTATTAAGAATAGTGAATCTTGTTACATAAGTAGTAAGTTGAATGTATTCTATAAAGGTAAGGAAGGGTAGTGGGAGTAAGTTAGAAATAGGGGTGGGGTTAATGAGATAAGGAGTTTATAAATAATGCAATACATATGTCAAGTTAAGAATTGATTATCATTTCTTAAACAAAAAGTGGAAAGAAATATAATGGAAGATGAATATGTGTGTAAAATGAACAATAAATAAGATGATATGATATAGGAATGTTAATGAACTATAGAGAAGATGTTATGGAGTAGTAGTATAATTAAAATCTTAATAGATACTATAAGAGGGCCTATGTTGTGAATAAGTAACTTGAGTTTTGAATGATAATGAAAATGTTGTGATGATATATATTTTATTGTATCATGGGTTGTGGTATAGTATTTGTTCTAATTGTTGATGGTTGATGTGATATCGAGCCGACTTATGTTCAATTATGCATTTTTTGTGAAGTGAAATTTATTTTATTACTAAACAATGATGGTAGTGAGTACAAGTGACTAAAATAATTACTATCTACCACAACCTTCTGTGAAGATGACATTGCAGCTAAATCAAAATTGCAAGAGAAATGCATACTTAGTGTAACATTTACAATGTTCATTTAAGGGGAAATTTAACTGTTACTTAATGGAAACTGATTTATAAGTCAATTGATAAACAATGAGAATGTTCATTCGACTATTGAACTTCTTTCGCAGTAAGAAGAAGGAAATTGAAAAGTGTTGGTGATGCTACTAGAAAAGGCTATAGGCTAGAGTTGGTAAGTATCATGTAGGTTTAAAGGACAAAAATTGAGACGTATCAAGAGAAATTGCTAGAAAATAAGGCCATTATAAAGTGTGGAATGTACGCTTGTAGAAAAACTATTCTTTATTTGGAGATTCTCACAAAAGCATGGTAGACATGGTTCTCTTTTAAGCATGTATGTGCCGTGTAATACTCTTGTATATAGAGAACACATTGTGCCTCGAATATCATAAAGAGAATCATATAATCACGATTACCTTATCAAGGCCTAATATTTATGAATTAACAAGAAGTTTAGTGATTATGATTAATGACTAAAGAATAAATTAAATGACTACTTTGCATAATCAATAATTAGCAATATCTTCGTCAATATTCCTTAGAATGGGAAACTTTTTCTATGGTGTATGTGTAGTATCACTCGAGCTAGAGTGGTACACAAAGTCGGTAGCAATTGGTTATAATTAGAAAGGCATTGTTACAAGTGGGATTATATGCATGGATTAATGAAATTTATATAAATATTAATATAAAAATAACTTAACAAGAAAACCAATAAAGATCTATGGTTTTAACTGGTAGAAAAACTACTAGGCTATACTTTAAGTATTAGAATCCTACATGGAGCTTGGAAAGAATAACCATGTAAAAGAAGCATGTCTTAACATTAACTAAATCACAAGTGGTAACAAAATTTGAGTTTGGACATAGTGGAGGTATGCTAAATAGGGGTATCCAATTAATGTATTATTATATTCAACATATTTCTAATAAAGTGAAGGTTCATTGGGTATAATATAGCACAAGATCTACTACTTGGGAGGATCTAGAGACCATACAACGAGATCATCCCTTTTTTTTTACCACAAATTCAAGACAAGGTTTCCTGAAAGGTGGGTGTATGTAATGCCTTGTTTTGACCTAGGAAACTAAATTTACTTATGGCCTAATTGTATTTTCATTTGCTTATTATCTATGGAACAATATTAAACATTGACATGTCAAATTATGGACATTTGGACCTACATATGTCTAAATATTGTGAATGATTGTTTTTTTGTTGTTAATGGTATATGTTATATGATTTACTTCTAGCATGCAAGTTTTGATTGAATAATATTGGTATGTAGATATTGGGTTCAATGATATGTTTTAAATTCAATCACATGTCAATAGTGTATGATTATGCATGAGCTTGTGTGGTAAACTAATCTACATGATGAATGGGCTATGCAATAGCCAGATAAGTGATAGTGAGTTTTTTATTCCATTCACATCAAATGAGAAATGGTATGATAAAACTATCATTATGTTATTTTACATTGGTTCAGATGCATTGCCATGATATTTGGGAAAGTGCAGGTTTTCAAGTAGCATGACTATATGAAACTAGATTTTAATGGAAAATATCCTAGAACTTAGTGTCACTACATGGTCCATGATATAGTGTTGACCCTAGTTCTATCAGGAGGGGTGGAGGAATTTCCCACCGTGTAACCTACGAAACCTGGAGTCATGGGAGGATGGTTGGGTCACGCTCCCCTAGACATGTTATTTCATTGTTGATTGGATTGAAAGAATACATAAATTTCAATAGGTTTGTTGATTATTGTCATGAGTACATTCATGAGATATGTATTCTCCAACTATGCATACATGCCTTGCGTGTGTACACTAGTATTTATAAATGTATTAAATTAATTATGTTTTCTTATCTAATCTATATGTATAAACCCTGCTATAATTATTGATTGAGTAAATTATTAGAGTTTTCGATATTAATTAAGTGAAATGAATAAAGTTAAACATGATTTGTTATCTAGGAAGACACATAGTAGTTGTGTCATACCTATTTTCTTTATCCTTATATTGTGAATGACCATAACTATGTGACGAATTTTGTTGAACAGTGGGTGTATATAACACCCCAAAGTTGATGAAATTAATTAATTTTATTAATGTAATAAAGTTGATTAAATTAATTAAGTTGATTAATATAAGTAATTGATTAAATTTATATTTAAGGGTGGGTGCAAACTAATGATGGTCTGTCATGATGCGTTAGTGGCAATGAAAACATGGAAAACCAATAATCTGTTAACTTGGAGGGATTATTCAAGGTACTTATACAATGAATGTTAATATGGTGTAAAAATATGAGATGGGGGAAATTGAATTAGCTTTCCAAATATATAATTTTTATTTCTAGAAATTGTGAATAACTATGTGAAATTTGATTTTTTTCTCACAACACCTTGGTATGTTATTTTTCATGTGAAATACAAGACATATGTCTATGTTAGTGTAGGTGTTGAGTACCTTAATGATGGAATTTCTTTAAAAACATTTGAATAATTGTAGAGAACCCATTGTTTTAGCATGGTGTATTTTTTCAAAATAACATAAAAAATAGAGATATACAAAGATATTCATAAAAATGGAGCTTTTTATGTACTTGCATACCAAACCACCAGGTTTTTCATCGAGTACCTAAATTTGAGGAAACCAACTCAACAAAAATGTATGCTAGAGTTGTTACACCCACCCCCCCAAAAAATTGAAATGAAAATAATGTGCACACAATTTAGGAACGCACACATGTTCCTAAAGTGCACACACGTTCCTAAATCATGTGTACATTATTAGGAAAAAAACTCGCGTGCATTCCTTTTAACCCAAAATAACTCTCTCTCTCTCTCTCTTGCCCCCTCTCCCTATCTCCCTCCCTCTATATTCCTCTCTCTCTCTATGACTTCTCTCTCACTATCTCTCACTCACTCTCTTGCCCCCTATCTTCATATCCCTCTCTCTCTCTTCTCCCTCTTCCCTTCTATCATTGTCTCGCTTCCCCCCCCCCTCTCTCTCCCCCATCACCCCCCACCCCTTATCTCTACCCCACTCACTCTCTGTCTTCTCTTTACATTTGTAATGTCCCTCCATTTATAAACATTTGAATATTTTAATTTTGAGTATTTATGTTAAATAGGTTTTGAGAAAATACTTATGCTAAAATTATATCATCATAAAAATTGATGATGATAAGTAACATTTTTGTAAATATTATTTTTAATTTATTTTATTTAACTTGAGACAAACTGATTAGAGAATAGAGTTACAAAAAGAGTAAATATTTTTTTCATAGGAGATTGAAAAAGGATGAAAACCACTAGAGAAAATATTTTCCATGAGGACAAGTGTAAACCTACTCCCAAAGGTGTGGGATGTGAGGGAACAAGCTAGCACAAAGTGAGGCCAAGAAGATTCCCTAGGGTTAGGGATGAGGCTAACTTGGAAAAAGACATAGGAAAGTTATTATTCTCCTTGATGAGACAAGGAGAAACAAGTATAGATGAGGAAAGACGTTGTTGAGTACTTGTGATAAGGATTTGAGTTTGATGGTTCTAAAAAAGAGTCAAACTCTGAATTACCTCAAGAATTTTATTGAAATTTTTAGTCCCTATGGAATAAATATTTAAGATTGGGGGTGATAGAGCAAGTGATTTTGGCAAGTATGGTCAAAAGTTGGGAGGAATTGGATTTTCTACTAAGTTTGTCCCCAGTTTTGAGGAATATTCAGATATGTTTCTCTTCTTAATAATTATTTTCTTTTAGAATGGTAATTAGTACAATCGGAAAGAATTATAAATATTTTGTTTTTAGTGTAGATGTAGAAAGATCATTTTTGTGTGATTTTATTCAATGGTAATATTCCAACAAGAAATATATAAATACAGTAGGAAATGAATTTTAATGTTGTGGCAATAATTGTACCTAGATAATCCATGTGTATTCTTTCATTTTTATTTTCTATTACAATAAAAGAAATAGTTTCTATATCTGTAATATGTTATTCTTTGAGAAAATTTATTTTCTTTGTAAGGAAAAAAGAAAAATTATTATAAAATAACTAGTGGAATAGTTTGCATGCCAAATATTTTATCTTATATAAAATACTTGAAAAAGTACAGTAGCATAACAAGTATTGATACACGATAATGTATAGATGATGATTGTGCTTAAAACAAATTCTATTGTACAAAGATAAACTAGTAAGATTTATACTGGACTGATGCTCTCGACAATATATTCATTTATCTCTGCTAGAAGGAACGAATCAAAGTTCCTCATGCTAGAATATATATATATATATATATATAAGCAATAGAAACTTTGAAAAGCATTTAGATAGTTGGAATGTATATGTTTTTGTTTTTCACAAGAACGGGTATGAGATATATTAAAAAAACAACAGAAAACTGTTGGCACAGCTACAATCATCCTTCATTGGGTAGTCTCCACTTTGACTTCGGGGGCTAGCCCTCGTACAATATTTTATGGTAATTTATCGAATCCCTCAGTTTTGTCTAGCGATAGAACTCCTTTTCTTAGTAGTACTTCTTTGTTAGCCTCTTTATCTGCTTTGCCATTTAATTCCTGCAGTATATGGAATAATTGGATTGATTTGAAAGTGGTCATAAGGAGTTTAATTTTCTTGAGAATTTGCCTGAGCCTCATGTGACTGGTAAGGTTCTTAGAAGAGAGAGCCTGAATAATGATACGAGAGTCTCCAAAGACATTGAGATCAATAATGTTCATGATTTGGGCTTGGGACAATCCTTGCCAGAGGGCTAAGGCTTCAGCTATATTATTTGTGTCCTTGCCAATTCCCCAAGAATACGAGAGTACCTTTATTTCCTCGGGATCAATAATCACCCCTCCCCCGCCAGCCTCACCGGGGTTTCCTTTAGAAGCTTCGTCGAAGAATAGATTGTTCCTTTGAAGGGATTTGTGCCACATTGTAAAGGTTGAAGGATCCAACCTGATTTCCCACTGGAATGTAGGGGGCTTAGGAGCAATTATCACTTTCAAAGTACTTGGAATAAGGCTTGACAACCAGTATTCCTCATTGGGAGTTAACCTACCTTTGTTTGTTGGCAAATGGATGGATGATAGAAAGTCCCCCATCATTGCTTTAGCTTTTGCAGTCACTTGGGCCTCGTTGGCAGTTTTCCCTTTGAAGATTCAGGTGTTGCGTTCTAACCATATTTTCCAACAAATAAACTTGGGAAGGTACCCCCAACAGCTTTTTAGTCGATCTTTCTTCATGAGGGAGAAGGGGCACAAAGCCTGCCAGCTAAGAAGAAGGTTGGATATCTCATCCGGGAGAGGGACTTGATTTGTCTAAGGGGATAATGCCAGATTCCAAACCTCCTGAGCATATGAACAGTTCAACAATATATGTGCCACAGTTTCCTCCTTTGAGACATAGAAGGGACACTGCGTGGGGCCCTCCCATCCCTTTTTTTTTAGGTTGTCTCTTGTGAGGATGGCGTTATGCGCTAGCCTCTAGATGAACGTGTCAATTTTTAGGATGCATTTGAACCTCTAGACTTCTTTCCATAGGGATGGGTTGGGGGAAGCATACGGGTTTTCTTTAATTAGCTTATAAGCCTCTGAAACTATGTACATTCCAGACTGATGTCCCCATCCCCTATGATCTTTCTTGTTTGTTGCAATCGACAATTTCCCCTGGAGTAAAGTGATTAACCGAGTTTCTTCGTTGTGCAGGTGACTTGGACTTCTCAGAAGGTTCCACTCTTTCCAAATTTTGGTTTCAGAAAGTGCCCTTTGAGATATCCCAAATCGTTAATAAATGTTGGGCATGACGGAACTCTTTGATATTAGTGGTGCCCATAATGGAATCTAATAGAGGCTCTCCCAGGATCATATCCTCCCATATTCGAATGTTTTCCCCATTTCTAGGTATCCAGTTTAGGGGGGGGAATGAAGAAACCATATGATTTTTGGCAGACTATGAATATTGGTGATCCTTTTGAGACTTTAGGGGTTGTATTGAGACAATTCGTCCCAGCGCCAGAGTAGCATTTTTTCCATAAGACGTTCTTTCTCCACGTAACTTTTCCAAAGACTCGTTTCCAAAGGATTTTGGCCCCTAGTGCTAGATTTTTGGATCTCGGGTCTCTTATCTGAAGACCACCTTCTGAGTAAGGCTTTGTTACTTTCCCCTAACTAACTAGATGAAATTTGTTTTCATTCTGATTGCCTCCTTTCAAAAGAAATCTTCTTAAAAGAGACTCGATTTGGATTATGAATCCATAGGGAGCTAACATAATGGAGCTTTGATAAATTGGGATACTGGTCAGGACCGACTTGAGGAGAACTAGATTCCCTACCAAGTTTAGCCAGGATTATGATTTTTATCTTATCAATTATAGGAGACCAGTGAGAAGGTTTAGGCTTGGATTTGAAGATGGGGACTCCTAAATATTTTAAAGACTCCCATTGAGTTTCCCCTTCCATTTCTAGAATTCAATATATTTCCACCATTTCCCTTGGCTTGCAATTCCATCCAAAGATTTGACTCTTCCTATGGTTTATTTGGCTCCCAGAAGCTTCCTTGTAAAGATCTAGCTGCTGCTTGAATTTGTGAGCTATGATGGTAATAGCCCCTCCCAAGAGGAGTGTATCATCGACAAATTGATCATGATTTATATATTTGACCCCTCTTGCAATTTTTATGTCCATTAATTCATGTTGGGAGCAACAATGTTCTAGTTGAAAGTTTAATGTTGAAGCTTGAATGGCATAGATCAGAGGGGATAGCGGGCATCCCTATCTAATCCCCCTAGATGCCTGAAATAAGTCTATTGCTCATCCATTGGCTAACAGAGAAATCCAAGGAGACCTGATACAAGCCTTAATCCATTGGATGAAAGAAGTGTTGAAGCCAAACTTTTTCATTACCTGGAATAATAATTCATGCCCTACTCTATCAAAAGCATTTGCTAGATCTAATTTCACAATCATACCTTTCTCACCTCGTTGCATGCTTGAATGGATCGCTTCTTGGACCAGGATTATATTGTCAGTTATGTGCCTTCCTTTGATGAAGTCACCTTGGTTCTATGGAATGATTGCTGGGAGTATACCTGTGAGTCGATTGGCAATTACTTTTGTGATAATTTTTTAGCCAATATTGCACAAGGAAATCAGGCAGAATCTGTCAAAGGATAAGGCTCCTTTTTCTTTAGGAATTAAATCTAAGAACGTAGAATTAGTGCTTCCCCCAATATTGTGGCACTTTTGTGACTTTAACACCAATTTATGCAAGTCATGCTTTATGATTGGCCAACAGACTTGAAGAAAACAGGCTGTAAAGTTGTCAGGCCCTGGAGCTTTATCAGGGGTCAGACTGTCCAAGCCTGATTTAACTTCTTTTAAAGTGACTGAAGTTATAAGTTGTTGATTGGATCTTGGTTTCATGACTAAAGGGATCAAATTGAGGACTTGATGATGGATTTCTGTGGCATAATGCTCAGTGTAAATCCATTTAAAGTGGATATGAGCATCTTGCTTGATTCCTTTGAAGTCGTTGACAATATGATTCCGAAATTGGATTTCCTTGACAGAATTGTAATTTTTTCTTCTTTCTTCTTGCTTATGAAAAAATCTTGTGTTCCTATCCCCATCTTTTAGCCAAAGACTTCGAGACTTTCGTCGCCAATATTGTTCTTCCTCTCTACAGGCTGTATGAAGTTTCCTATGGAGGTATGTTTCTTTTTCCATCTTGTCTGGGCTTATATTTCCTTCTTCCATATTTAGTTGGTATACTTCCAGGTGTTGTTGGGCTTCCATTCTTTGGGCTGAAGGGGATTTCAAACTTTTTTCCCAGGTTTTGAGAGCCCTCTTCAGCCTTCAGAGTTTTTATTCCCACACAAAAAAGGGTGAACCTGAAAATGGATCCTTCCATACTACATTGACTAGATCAATAAACTCTTCATGATGAATCCAGGATGGGCTGAATCTAAAAGGAATCAAACCCAGGGGGGATTCTTTGGTGATTTCTAGTAATATTGGCTTATGTTCGGAAGGACTGAAAGGTAAGATCTTAGACTCAACGTTGAGGCCTAAAAGGAGGAAGGAGCTTTGGACCAAGAATCTGTCCAATCTTGTTGCTATGTGCCCATGCCCATTTATTTTATTAGACCAAGTGTATTTTCCTATAGAAGGTTTTATATCTTCTAGTTCCCAGTCAAGAATGATATCCTCAACCCATTCTCGAATAGGATCTCTTACAATGGTTCCCCCTTTTTTTTCCCCTTGGGATAAAGTGAAATTTGGATCCCCGGCAAGGATTAAATTCTCAATCTGATGCATTATAAGAAACTCTTTTAATTTATTCCAACAGTCTTTTTTTTCCTCAAGGAGAATAGGGACATAAAGATTAAAAATGATAACCTGGATACCTGACTCCTTATGAAGAAGGATGGTGAGAATCCAATGGGTGTAATGCTCTGGCTTCAATAATTTGAAAGTAGAAGAATTCCATAGGGAGCCAATACCCAAAGGCTCCTCTAGCGTTAACCGTTGCACCTTCTCCTTTGTTCCAAAACATTGCACTGGTTTGGATAAATTCAGATTCCTCGAGTTTAGTCTCCTGGACTAGTAGTAAATCTGGGTTTGAGATTTGGATTAGATCTTTCATTGCTTCTTTTTTGCTTTGGCTTCCTAAACCCCTACAGTTCAAGGAGACTATCTTCATTACTTTCTTTTTGGTTTGGAAGGCGTCCTGTGAGAGGGTTACCCTTGGTTCCTTGTGCTTCTTGGATTTAACATTGTTTCCAGAGTTGGCTGAGACCCTTGGAGTTTGTCTTTATATGTCTCCCTCTCTCTTCTCTCTTTTTCCATTTTCCTTCCTCTGGTAGCTGGTTTCCATAGGTTCTGATATAATCCAGTATCTTCTTCCCCCTCAACTTCTTCCGATGTCTCTTCTGTCTTTGATAGTTGGGATTCAGGTATTTCTCTTGGTTCTAACTGCTAAGGAGTTTCTTTTTTATCCTAGTTTGTCGCTTCTGGTTTGTCTTGTTTTTCTGCTATATTTCCATTGTTAAGTGATTCATTCTCTTGATTCCTGAGTACTGTGAAGTTGTTTTCCGTATCACTTTGTCCTTTTTTATTTTTATTTTCCTTTTTGGAGTTAGAGTTGGGGTTTGCTTTGAATCTTTTCGCTTGCTTCCATCCTTCTCGTGCTTCTTTCTCTTGCTGCATAATCTGGATTTTTGGGCATTGTTTTTGGAAATGTCTGTATTCATGGCAGTTGCGACACTTAAATGGAAGATGCTCGTAGTCCAATTTTTGGTAATGTTGCCAATCCCCGAAAGTTAACTTGATTTGTTCAGGAAGGCCCGCTTCTAGGTCAACTTCTACATAGATTCAAGCGCAAGAGTATTGGCCTTTTGGATCCTCTTTGTCAATAAATCTTCCAAGCCTATTTCCTATAGTTTGCAAGGAGGAAGGGTTCCAACAATGGATTGGCAGGTTGGGTAGGCGTACCCAGACCGGGACCGCCTTTGGCACATCCACTTCGGGATCGAAATTAGGTGTCCAAAGGTTTAAGTAGAGCCCTTGTGGTCCCATGAAGTAAGGCCCACTCATAAATATCAAGTCTCGATCCTCTTTAGAGATGAACTCGAACAAGAAGAAACCTCTTCCGACTGCATAGTAGGTTATGCTATTTGAAATCAATGGCCTCCAGTTTTTTTGAATCTAGTTCTCAGTTGTTTTTGGAAAGGTCCAGATCCCTGTGAACTGTTTGACTAGAGCATGATCTGCTAGAGAAACGACCATACTCATGGGTTGGGCTAGGGGTAAATCGATAACTGGGACATCTTCTAATTTTTTGACGAACTTTGGCATAGCTCTGTCTTCTTTCTTCTTTCTTTGAGCGAGTAATAACCATCTGAAAGCTAATTCATCAGTTGAGGGTGGGAGGGGAGGGGGTTGTTCCCCGCCTCCAGCAGGGCTCATCTTATCAATGGCCTCATAAGGATAAGGGTCCCTTGGGATCGGGACTCAGGGGTGACTCAGAGGGCATGGAATGCAATGCTTCAGAAGGGAATCCCTGTGGGCAGTGCTCAGAGGAGTGATCAGCTCATTGGTGATCGACTCAAATGTCAGGTCACCTCCAGAAGGGAAGCCCCATGGGCAAGGCTGAGGGGAGCAATCGACACTTAGGCGATCGACGCATTCAGATAGTTGAAATATATGTTACTTGATATCATGTGTTGTGATTGTATCAATAAAATTATTTGCACCAAAATCTAAGTTTATAAACCTGAGCTAGCATTTATATATATTTGGAAAGAAGGGGCTTCTTAGTGATTCACCTTTAACCTTAATTTATATATATGTGAAGGTTAATGTTATATAACTCGGGACCGCACTGAGTGATTCAGGATCCCTTGGGCCTAGGCCACCTTTAAGCTTCAGGAGACATAACTTGTCCCATGCTACCAGAGCCCACTTATTTTTCTTGTGATCTCCTCCCCATAGAAAGGATATTTTGAGGTTTATTATTTCCTTTAAGATAGCTTTGGGGGCAGCCAAAACAGAAAAAAGCTAAAGAGGCATGGATTGAAGGAATTATTTGAAGGGAACCAATTGGCCTATTGTATTGAGACTTCTGAAATCCCAGTTCTCAAGATTTGTGTGCATTCTGGAGAGCATATATTCCCAGGTGGAGCACCAATTATTGAATTCAGCGAGAGGCACACCCAAGTACTTGGTTGGAAGGGAGCTCCATTGGAACCCAGGGATGTTGGAGATATTAACCTAGACAATAGGAGAAGTATTAAAGAAAAAAATCTAAGACTTGGAGAGATTGATTGAATTACCTGAGGCTTAGGTGAAGTCTACAAGGATATTCTTGAGGGCCTTGTATTCTTTTGAAATGGGATGAGCCATTAGTAGAATGTCATCCATTAACTACTGATGTGTAGTGGATTGGTCCTCGACATGGAGACAAAGTCCATAAATTTGCTCCATTGCCACTACTGCTTTGATACTTTGTCCCAATCCTTCTGCCATAAGTATAAAGAGGAAGGGGGAGAGGGGATCGCCATTCATATTGCCTCGTGAGGGGGATAAAGGGTGGGAAGAAGCCATTGAAAAGGATGGATAAAAAAGTGGAGGAGAGAAGAGATAGAACCCATTTGATCTAGGAACCAGAGAATCCAAAGGCTTGCAGGGTGTGTTGGATGTATTTCCAGCTTAGTTTGTCAAAGGATTCTAATAGATCTATCCTTAGGAGCATGCCAAGGGACTTGGTGAGCTTGAGGAAGTGAATAAGTTCATGTGCCATGATAATTCCATCTAGTATTTTCCTGCCTTCCACATAACCATTTTGTTCCTGGGAGATGAGGGTGGGGAGCAAGGGTTTAAGCTGGTTAGCAATAAGCTTGGTTATAATTTTATAGGTTACATTGCAAAAGGGATATGGGGTAGACGTTATTAGTATTATCAGCGTGCTCTTCTTTGGGAATGAGGACGAGGAAGGTAGTATTGAGTGCAGGAAGGACAATGGAGTGAGAAAGGGAGTCTTCCACCACTTCCCAAATGTCCCATTTGATTGTAGACCAACGCGATTGAAAGAAGCATGTGGTGAAGCCATCAGGACCAGGAGATTTATTTTTGGGCATGTTGAAAACCACATGTTCAACTTCCTTGAGAGAAGTGGGACGCATGAGGGCCTCGTTCTGCTTAGGGGATACCAACTTCGAAATGTGTTGATTTATTTTCTATATGGCGGTTCTGTGATCCAGTTGCGGCTTAGAAAGGAGGTTGTGGAAGTAGGAGGTGAGTTCCCTTTCTATCTCCTTATGCTCAGTGAGGCAGTTGTAGTTGGCATACTTTAATTTGGTGATTCGGTTGTGGTGGAGATGTTGGATCATGGATCTATGGAAAAACTTGGTGTTTTTTCCCCTTCCTTTAGCCAACTCACTCAATATTTTTGCTTCTAAAGGATTTCTTCTTAGGTGTCTCTTAAGTTGAGTTGAGTTTGGAGGTTTTCTTCATCTTGGACAAATTAATCCATTCTTCCATTTTGAATCATTGTATGTTGGATGTGTTCCATTTGCTTGATGATTTGTTGTTTGGCTTGAAAGATATTTCCAAACTCTTCCTTGTTCCAGAGCTTGAGTTGTTGCTTTATGAATTTGAGCTTTTGCTGGGATTTGTGCATTACCGAATGGGAGGAGGAGAAATAAGTAGTCCACCAGTCAGAGATGCGCTCTTGGAAATTAGGATTCTTTAAACATAAGCTTTCAAATTGAAATGGTTGGTTTTTGGGGCTCCCATGAATGTCGAGGTTTAGTTGAATCGTCCAATGGTCTGAGCCTCCCTGAGGGAGGATGAAGGTTGAAGGGTGGAGTTAATGAAGGAGAAGGGACTCAGAGACTAGAAAGAGGTCAAGATGAGAGGAAATTTGTTGTGGTCGACATCAGAAATTGTTCCAAGTGAAGGAGCCATTAGGGGTTTCAAGGTCTGTTGGAAATATTGTCATTGATGGCAAAGGATGAGACAAAGGAAGAACAAGAGTTTTTATGTAAGAAAATCAATGTATGGTTGAGTTTTGGATGGGCACGTATGATCGCTAAAGAGGGTGGCCGACAACCGTTAGATCTGCGCAGAGGTTAAGCACGGGAGTAGGCATGCAGAAGAAGTGATCTGAGCCGTCAGATTGGAAGCAGATACCCGTCAGTCACCGGATCTGGAGAAGGTACACGAAGGCTAAGCCTCAGGAGGAACACAAAGAGGGAGAACATATCTGAGCCATAGGATCTGAGAAGAAAACCTGACAGTCATCGGATCTGTAAGAGTCGCGTAGGGGTTAAGTCCTACTGTGCAGAGGAGAAATCCCAGACAAGTCATCGAGATATTAGAGAGAGAATCCTAGCCGTTGATCTGGGCAGGACACGCGTCAGCATTCTGGTGAGGCATCGGGATATTGGCCATCGGGAAATCGGGGATCCTGGTGACAAGTGAGTCGAGACATCGAAAGTCTCAAAATCCCGAAGGAATAGGGACCGTCCATCTGCAAGGACAGGTGGCAAAGGATCGGGCGTCGTCAGAGTTTTTCTCATTGGAGAATCGGGAATCGGAGTTTCATGAGTCCCGTGTTCAATTACAACAGAAACCACGAAATCGAGATGAAAGAAATCCCGACTGACTCTGAACCGTCAGATCAACATGTGATCTAGACTGTCGATCCAACTCATGTCAGATAGGGACACGTGGCCCAACCAGGTAATGATAGGTGTCAGGCAGATTCAAAACTTCAAGCACATGAAAGTCCCGAATCAGAGTGACACGTGGAAATATCTAACACGTATCAAACCACGAGTGATGTCAGCAGAGTATCGAAAATCGGGGATCGGGACTTTGAAATGTTCAATTCACTCGACAATGA
>JASDQU011403946.1:0-14684 GCA_032191745.1 Picea mariana
ACATCTCCTCCATCCGTGACATATTTTACCTCGTATGGTCCTAGCCAATGCATCCTCAGCTTCCCTGGGTGCTGCAGCGCTTTACTGTCATAGAGCAATACTAGATCTCCTTCCTTGAAAATCTTTCTCTTGATGTGGCGGTCATGCCATGCTTTTTCTCTCACTTTATATACTTGTTGATGGAATCATGCCAAGATTTGGTCTTCCTCCATTGACAGTAATTGATCCAGTTGTTCCTGTACTGCGCCTCGTTCTCTCATATGTGTGATAGCTGCTACACGTAAACTAGGTATTAGAAATTCTAACGGTACTACTTCTTCTTGACCATAGACCAGTTTGAATGGTGTGTGACCTATAAAATTTTTGCATGTGGTTCTATATGCCCATAGTACTATTGGTACCTTGAGATCCAAATCATCCCTTTTGACGTTACATATCTTCATCAGGGCATTCTCTAGAATTTTGTTGAAGGCTTCTATCGTGCCATTAGCCTATGGGTGATACGATGTGATTTTTTTGTGATGAACTTTGAACTCTTCAGGCATAACTTGGATGGTGTTGTTGATGAAGTGCATTCCTTGGTCACTCATCAGAAATCTTGGGCACCCAAATCTAGTAATTACCTATTCAAAAAGAAAGTGGGCACCTGTCTCTACGCTACAATCTTTTACTGGTGTAGCTTTTGCCTATCTCATTAAGTATTCCATTGTGGTGATAATGTATCTCGCCCCTGTTCTCATTGTGGGTGGGTTAATGGGTCCCACAAAGTCTATTTCCCATTTTTCAAATGCCTGAAGTGTCACTTGCGGTCATAGTGGCATCTCATCCCTTCTATTGGGTTTGTCGACCCGTTGACAGACATCACATTGTTGACAATATTATTTCGAGTCCTGATGGATCGTTAGCCACCATAATCCTGCGTGTAGTACCTTCTACATGGTAGCGTTTCCTTCATAATTCCCTCCTACTATTCCTTCATGGGCTTCTGCTAAAATTCTTGGTCATTCGTGGTCTAGTACGTATCGTCGTAAGATGCTATTTGTGCCCATTTTGTATAGATGCCCTACAATCAGTTGATATTCAGCTACGTGGACTACCAGGTTCTTTTTTTGCACAGTGGTATATCCTTGTGGTGCAGTAGCTGTGCTCAAGTACTGATGATCTCTATGAAGTAATCGTCAGCAATCTATACTGAGAAGAGTTGTGCATCTGGAAAGTTGTCTTCCAAATTCATTGCTTCCTCTCCATTTGTGACCCTTGATAAGTGGTCAGGCCCTGCATTCAGTTTCCCTGGTTTGACTATTACCTTAAAGTCAAATTCTTGAAATAGTAGTAACCATCGACAGATTCTCCCCCCCAACAATGCCTTGTTAACTAGGTATTTCAGGGATGAGCGATCTGTAAACATCTTAAATTGTTTTCCCAATAGTTAATGTCTATATTTATGTAGTGCGTAAACCATAGCTAAGCCTTCTCTTTCCGTTGTATTTTAATTTTGTTCTAAGTCTGATAATTTCCTGCTTGTGAATGCTATCGGGTGATCCAAGTCTCCTACTCCTAGTTGCACTAAAATAGCTCCAAATGCTATTGTTGATGCATCTACATGTGCATGGAATGTCTTCTCCCAGTCTAGAAATACCAATATTGGTGCAGTGACCATCTTTTCCTTCAGGGTATCCAGACCGTGTTGGCACTCGTCGTTCCATTGATACTTGGTATCCTTCCTTAACAATTTTTCCATAGGCATTGTAATCTGCGCATAGCCTTTGATGAATTTCCTGTTGTATCCTATATGTCCTAACGTTGCTCTTAGTTGGGGGACTGTTTTTGGTGCTGGTAGGTTAACAATGATTGCGATTTTGGCCAGATCCATTAATAAACCCTATTTCCAAACTATGAGTCCCAGTAATATCCCAAATGGTGTTCCAAATATGCATTTCTTGATATTCAATGATATCTGGCACTGTATGCATCATTCTAACATCGGGCGTAAAAATTCCACATGGTTTTTTAACAGGATATAAACCATCCAATCATCTAGGTAGACTTTGAGAAATTGGTGGATGAATTCCTTAAATGTTGTGATGACCACTATGGAGAATATCCCAGGTGCATTCTTCAATCCGAATGACATGACTGTGTACTAATAAGATCCCCATTCTGTCGCAAATGTGGTCTTGTGTCTATCCTCTTGTGCTATCTTAATCTGATGATATCCCGAGAATCCATCAGTGAATGAATAAGTTTTGTGTCCTCCTACGTTCTCGAGTACTTCATCCGTGAATGGTGTGGGGAATGGGTCGTGTAAGCAGACATCGTTCAAGTTCCTCAGGTTGACACATATCCTGATCCCTCTTCTCTGTTTCTTGTCCTGTACTACCATCGGGCTTATCCATTCTAATTCTTCGACTAGTTTGATGATGTCGGCCTCGAGCATCCTGTCGATCTCGTCTTTGAATTTTTGTTTGTAGATGGGGTTCAGTCTATATGTCATTGTTTAATGGGTCTCGCATCAGGTCTGAGTGGTATCTTCATTTCTCCTAATTCTCCGGATATTCCTTTCATCTCTATAAAGGTTGTGGGAAAAAGGTCATTGTATTCATGCAACAATTCTGTGATGCTTTCTAGTGTCTGTTCATCCCAATAATCTCCAATGCTGGCCATTTTGGGCTGCTCGGCGGTCCCTATGTTAACCTTCTTGATCTTGATTGGCACAGATATGACCTCTGATTCTAAGGGTGGTCCTTCCACCTCTCTCTCGCCTTCGACTTCTTCAATCTGAATATTGCATGGATCATCTTCATTTAGTGTTTCTTCCTGTACTTGGTAGCAATACAACAGTTCCTTGACTATTTGTTTATTCTGTTGTTGTACCTCTGTGATAACTTCCACTTCTGGTTATGTAATGAATATGACATCTCTGAGCCGTTTCAAGGCTGTGTCTATGTTGGGGTTCTCATGCTCGAATCAGAAAGTGACTGTAAGGTTCTGTTGGAGTGTCGCTTATGTCTTGGTTCCTTTTCACATTTCCTAGTCTATATACCAATTCGCTAGTATGCCTTCTAAAGTATGACTGAAGTGGTGAGACCATTCTTCTAGTGGTGTCATTTTCCATAGTGTTTTACAAGCCTCCAAGTGTTTTGCTGGCATTCCTAGTCCATCATATTTTTGTCAGTTGTTCCATATATGTTCTGCGCTGAACCTTATGTGCAGTAATCGTTTGCATTGGTACCAATCTGTGATAGTCTCTTTGTGTGTACCCCACCATCTTGCGGATGTAGCCTTAAGTGCTAAATCTAGTGCTAAGAGTCTCTGGTTGTCTAAGACTTTGTATTTGTAATGTGTCAAGAAAGTTTCCAAATCATTTATTCCATGAAAATTGGGTGGTTCTCTGATTTCTGCACCAAGCCATCTTACTACACGGTCTATTCTTTCACACCTTCTTCTGGATACTTCATGTAGTCTTTGCTGCCAGTTTTCTAATCTAGTGTCTAAGTCTATTGTGCATGAAGTAATGCTCTGCCAACTGAGTATCCTATCTATAGTTGGGTTTATATAGTTTGCATCGCATGCAATTGTTCTATAAAATTGGCCTATTTCCTCTAGATCCAAGCAAGTGGGTTCTATGAACCGCTCACCTTCTGATGGGTCGAGTGGGGCTATAACCCTGTAGTCTCCTGACTCAAATGCCATTTTTCTGGTTTTCAAGCTAATTATGGCCTCGTTATCGAATGCCCAATCCAGACCAAGTAGCGTTGGGTAAGGTGTTGTACCGACTACTATTTCGATGACTTCAAAGTTTGCCTTAATGCGCACCCCATCCAGATCTATGGTTACCCCTTTCAGTCTACCTATTGGTAGGACTCTATGTTGATTTGCTAGTTTTAATTGAACAATTGAGTATCCCAGTGTAGGTTCTCCCATGCATTTCCATGTGGTTTTTGGTAGTACATTCACTTTGGATCCTATATCTAGTATAATATCTCCCATGTTGAAATCCCCAATATTAGCATTGATTCTAAATTCTCTACTTGTTCTTCTTCTTGTGTGTAGGTGGTTGACAGTTTTCAGTTCTAGATTTTATTCCATCTCACTGCTACATTTCTCTAAGATGTTTTGCAATACTTTGATAGATGAAGGATCACTTAACATTTTGATCCATGATTGCAAAAAGTATTTGATAGTACTTACTTGTTCCTTAGGTTGTATTTTTTTGGTATGGTCCAGTGATGGTGGCATGTCATATTCCAAAGCTTCCTTGTTCTGCTGCGTAGTCAGCGCTATGTCCTCCTTCTGGAATTCTTGTTGGGCTTCTGTAAAGATCTCCTTTTCCTTTTGCACATCAAACTACTTCTTGGGGTCAGGGTTCTTCTTTACCCATTGGGTCTACACTGGGTCCTGTCGAACTACGTTGTTTCCAGTTTTCGTTCCTCCTCGAGTGACTATGTTGATGTTTCACTCATCATCCCTTGCTTCGGCTGAAATCCACTGAACATTCTGGTTATTTTGGTTCCTTTTTTCCTAGATCTTTATGATTAGTGTCGGACATTCCTCTGTATCATGGTCCAAAGCATGACAATAAATACAGGTCCCTGGTGGTAGTGGGAATTCCTGTGCATAATGTCCTGGTTGTTGGAAATTGTGACATGTAACTGGTCCTCTTCCACATCCAAAACCTCCTCTGGCTCATCTTTCTCCTCTATAGGATGCGTGATCACCTCTTGGTGCATTATATTGTGGTCCCTGATTATACTGTGTGGTATTGTACTGGGGCTATGCTGGGTTGTACTGCAGCTGCACATTATTGTAAGGTTGTTGCGTAGTATTATACTTCTACTGCATAGTGTTGTATGGTGTTGGGGCTTCAGTGAACTGTGGTGCTACCTACCCAGTCATCATTTCTGCCTATACCCTGTATGCGTCTGAGGTTCTTTCCCGCATTAGCTCCATAGTTTGACAGTCTTTGTCGTCGTGGCCAACTAACTTATAAAATGTGCAATATGAGTTCATTGGGACTGTTTGGTATTTCTTCATCATCATGCAATGGTAAGGGTCATGAACTGGTTTCTTGTAGATTTCATTCCATAATACCCCCTGTGGCCGTGGGTTTGGCATGCCTGTTGCCATATACTGCACGAACGTTGGACATTCATTTTTGTGGTGTCCTTCTATCCTGCACGTGGTACACCAAACAACTTCTCGTTTGTCCTTTTTCTTATTATGGTTCAGCTGAAATGTTATGTTCTTCAGATTCTCTTTCAGTTCTTCGATAGCCGGGTCCGTCTGCTGGTACTGATTCTCTTCCAATTGCAAGGTTGCTTGCAGAGCCTCTGCTTGTGTTTGAAACTTCTATTGTCGTAGTGGATATTTTAAGTGTGGGAGTAGTGCGTTGATAAATAGGTGTCGATGTTGCATCTCGGTCATAAGGTATTTTAACTTCCCTTTTAATTGCTTGAATCTTTGATCAATCTCCCATACTAATTCTTCTGGTTTGTCTTATCTTAATGATCTCGTTCATATACTGATCCTCTGAGCTCAGATTCTGGAACTCATTAATTAGTAGTTTCTTAATGTCGTCCATTGTCCTTGCCATCCCGGGAGCACTGTTTATGTCTAGACTCATGTACCAGTCTAGTGCACAGTCTCTTAGAGTGATCACTAGCTGTGCGAGTTTGGTGTTGTCATTAGTGATCTGCTTTGCTTCCCATATCTTAGCGCAAATGAATAGATGCTTATCAAGGTCTTCTACTGCTTCTCCTCAAAACTCTGATAATCTGATAGTAGGGTCATGTCCTGTCATTCTGAGTACTGAGCTACTGCCTCCTCTGCGCGGTGTGGATACTTGACTAAGATTACCTGAACTGGCTCCTCCAGTTGTCGCTCCTTGTGTAGATGTGCTTCTTTTTGTTGGACTTCCTCCAAACTTTGGTTACCTAAATGGTGGTGTTCTCTGTGGTGTATTTGTCTAACATGGGTTTATGGGTTCCACATTGACATTGATACGAAACGGGTGGTTGTCTTCTCCTCCCATTCTTTGGTCTCTTGTTTTCCTCTCATAGGTGGCGCACAGGATTTCCTCAATCTGCTCCACATCCCGAAGATCCTCTACCTCTTCCTCATCACTTTCCAAGGCCTCTCTTTCAGCTATCATTCTCTTCTTTGTGTTTATCTTATATTGGTATGGTGCTCTGCTACGCGTCGTTCTTGATGACGCCAAGAGCCACTTGAGCTGGTCGTCATCCCTCGATATCATGTCCAAGGGTTCCTCTTCCTTCTTCTCTTTATCCTGCCCTCCTTCCATTCCTCCTCTCTTTGTCAGTGCTTCCCCCCTTACCCCATGCATGCAGGGAAGTCTACTTGTTTGATTCCATTTTCATTACACCTTTGTTATATAGCAATATCTTGATAGAAGTATATAGGGATCGAATGTACCTTCCTCTGGTTCTTCATAGAAATTCTTGCTCGGATGCGCTGTATGACTTTGTTGTGTCTACTGCAAACTTTGTGATGAATCCTGCCACAATACTGTCAAGCCAAAAGTCTACTGCATGGGTGAATTTATTGTTCACCTGCTATAGCTATTGAATCTGTACTAGAGTCCAATATAGCTGTTGAATCTGGTTCGTCGAGTGATTATTCGTTAACCTTATTATCCACTCCTGTAGTAGATGCGGAAAATCACAGAAAAAGATTTCAAGTAAATCTGTAAACATGTATTTATCTAGATATCCGCGTGGTGTGATTCTAGCATTTATATTGTCTTTATGTGAAAATTATAGCTCTTTAGTTCGCAACCAACCCTCGATTTCTTCTCTCGTGGGGTTCCAATGTCTCCACATTCCCTTCTAATGGCTCATCGCTTATTCGATGGTTCTTGTCCACTCTATCTCATATACCTAGTCCTATCTTGTTCCTCTTAATATGAAAATGGAACCATTTTTTGGTTTCATCGACTCCCTTCTCAGGTTATCTGAGTTATTGACCCAGGGTTCATGTCATTCAGGGTTCCAACAAAGCCTCTAATTATCGGCCCTCCTGGTAAACCAGAAGGTAGCGCGACGCCCAGAAGGTACTGTGTAGTCTCACCTGAGATAGCTAAGGATGGTTGACTGTAAGACTCAGGTGTTTATAGCCTAGGATAGAGTAAGATATAAAGGATTTCTTGATTAAGTCCTTGTTCTACAAACTGTTACTGTAATCTACTTGTTCCCACGAATCACATGCATATAACTCAAAATCTAAATAGATTCTAATAATCTGTTTGGTTATTCGTCAATCGTAGTCATCTATTGCTTGAAAGAAGTTAAATATATGAAAACATTCAACACATTACATAGATGTTACCATGGTTCACCCCTCCTGGGCTACGTCCACAAAGATTTGGCTCTTGTCTCTTTTATTATAGTAGTTCTTGATCTCCCTATGCCACGTGCTTACAGTTCTCTGCAAAAGTGGGTAAGATCTATGTGAGTCGAACTAGATTGCACCAGGCTCTGCGGCCTGTGGTCTAATCCTCAGATCTACCTTCCCTCATATCTTTCTTTCTTAAAATCTTACAAAACTCGGTTCATACAATTCAAACCCCACGTATCACCAACAACAATACTCGAAAAAATAACTCAATAATAATTGCAATCTTTATAAGAACTAACATAAAATCAACAATGACAAAAACCACAACAAAAAAAACAACCACTACCCCAACCCCCCATATGATACTTTCATATCTATATTTATACATTTCGGGCTCTTCAACCACTTACAGAATATTACCAAAACCCTAACCCTTCTTACGCTAGGTTTTTCTCCCATGTGCGTGTTGTTCTTCCTCCAGTTGTCGCTTCCCTCTGTGCACACTTTCTTGCATTTGCACATGTTGATATTTTTCCAGTTGTCACTTCATTTTCCTGCATGCCTTATTTCCCATGATCGTCCTTCTTTCCACTTCGGCCTGGTGCCAACAGTGGTTGGCCCCTCAAGTGCCTAAGATCAAACAATGGTGGTGAGTATGTGAATCTACCTTTTGAAGAATACCTTATTCGATTTGGTATTGAATGGCAGTGGTCATTCCCTCATACTCCTCAATAGAATGGTGTTGCAGAATGCAAGAATCAGACATTAGTCGAAATGGCTAGATATCTTGTGTAGGCCAAATATTTTCCTCCTTACTTATGGTTTGAAGTTGTTTATTGTGAAAACTATATTCTAAATCATATTTCAGGTCAAGATGTCAATTATGTGACTCCACTCGAACAATGGTGTGGAAGAAATCCCTCAGTTGGTCACCTCTGCATATTTGGATGTGTTTCTTGGACTCATATTCTAGATGATTGCATAAAGAAACTGGATGCAAAGTGTCTTTCTTACATCATGATTGGATACACTGAACTGTGTAAATCCTATTGAATATTTGACCTTGTCAATTGATAGATCATTATAAGAAAAAATGTGTTATTTGATGAGAAGTCTCTGGGAATTAAGTTGTTGAATGATTCCTCTAGTTTGCTACAGGATGATCCCTTTGATGTTTTTTCCAAAAATGTATCTCCTATTACATTTTTCAATATTTCTAGTGGACAGTCGAGATCTATTCCTATTTCTATCGAACCTTTGACCTATGTTCTCGAGTCAATCGTTAGTCTATTTCTATTTCAACCAGTCGTCCATCTCCTTTGAATGAAACTATTCCATATTCTAATTGATATTTTGCAGTGTATATCAACTCACCCCTTTCCCACCTACCTATATGGGCTACTGATCCAGATGTATGTCAGTGGCCTCCCACCTATTCCAACTATCTCATTTTGGCAGTTTTCCAGTTTGGTAGTTTTTTCCTAGTATTCGGGTCCCTGACTTCTCAGGTCATTTTGAGGCCCTAAACAACGTTTTTAGGGCTCACCATAGTTAGATTGTGGACACAATCAAATTTTGATGGAAAAATGTGTATATATCGGATAGACCTTTCCATCGGGCTATCGTTCACCTAAAATAGAGATTGTATGCAAAAGTTACTACCCCGGGAAGTTGATGTACTAGCTTACCCCAACGGGGCCCACATGACTTTTGGAGCTTCATCTCCAAGGGTTAGGTTTTTGGATGTTTAGAGCTTTGTAATTCCTGTTTATTGTAAAATCCTTGGAGAGCCTCATTGTAACCATTTTCTTGTGAATGAGCACATCCGTGACATCTCTTCTCAGAGATAAGTCGCCACCATCTAGCAAGCTTGTTTTCCGCTGCATTTTACAAAATCAGCAGAAATTTCCTCTTATGATAGGATAACTCAACACAATGGAGACCATTTGTTCTTAAGGGGGGAGGATTGATCTATATGGATGCCAGTGGCCTCCCACCTATTCCAACTTGCTCATTTTGGCAGTTTTCTAGTTTGGCAGTTTTTTCCTAGTTTTTAGGTCCCTGACTTCCAGGGTTGTTTTGAGGCCCTAAGAAACATTTTTAGGGATCACCACATTAAAACTATACACAAAGTTAATTTATAATTAAAACATGTGTATTCCTCAAATATACCTTTCCAACGGGCTATCATGAGCCTAAAACGAAGATCATATGCAAAAGTTACGACCTTGGGAAGTCGATGTACTAGCTTACCCCAACGGGACCCACATGACCTTTGGTGATTCATCTCCTAGGGTTAGGTTTTTGAATGTATAGGGTTTTTGAATTCCTATTTATTGTAAAAATTCTTGGGGATCCTCATTGTAACCATATTCTTGTGAATAAGTGCAACTATCACATATCTTCTCAGAGATAAGACGCCACTGTTGTGAGTGGGAAATCCCTCTACAGACTAGCACTTAGGGTTTTATCATGCATGCAGAAAAGACCTAAAGATTCCTACCTTTTACCATCGTCCCGGACCTAATCCCCATTATTCTTAAGAAAATACGTGGTTAAGAAGATCAAGTGAACATACCTTATTTCCAGCATTTGATATCGATCCCTCTTCACGCTTGGTCGCTCTTTGACTGCAACTCTCCTCCCAAGGCTGACCTGCATTGAAAAAATACAAAAAAAGAAATCCGGATGCATTTGATCTATCAATTAATGGGTTATATATTTAATCAAAATGTACGCAATAAACAATGAAAACCTCATATGGTGGGATGGGAAAAGTACTTCTTTATGATTAACTTCACTAAAGAAACTTACAATTATGAAGCCGACCACTACTCCACGAACCTGGTCCTGGGCTCCTCTTCAACTGTCCTCCAACTTCTTTGCTCTATACTTCTCTTTGCACAAGGATGGATAAAGGTTGGGACAAGGAGAATGCTCAATTGGGTATAGTCTCTTTACTATGATTTTCCTCCCTTCAAATGGAACCCCTACCCCTTCTTTTATAGGTTAGAAGGAGCAAGGTATTTGGTCAAATGACCAGCCATGCATGGTCGAAAGGTTTAGTTAACTTACCCAAAGTTGTGTGTTCCATCAACAACTTTCCTTTTTTCGTGCTTTTGTAGGTACATGCGGGTTGTCTTGGGTTAGCTAGCGTGTACACGCATGTAGTAATGGAGCAGGGCATGTGGGCCTTTATAAAAGGGATTTTTAAGAAGAGTTGTTCAATAGTGTTTTGGAAAAGAAGGAATCTGAGATGGCTTGATGCCAAGTAAACAAGTCTGGTGAAAATTAGGGTTATAATAGATGCCCCCTAATGTGTGAGGTCAGAAGAGCATATGATGGCTGAAATACATTATCAATATTCACCAACGCTCCCAACAAGTGAGCCCAGAGACTAGAAATCAGGAAGTGCCATCTGCAGAATAATAATTGTCTCACCGAGGTAGGCATACCCATGCTCAAGATGAAATAAAATCATGGATACCAATCAAATACACTGTAGATCCATGTCATATAAATATATAAAGTGTAGCCGCGAGCAATACACAATGAAGCTACATCTCGAAATCAAAAAGATATACATGTATAGTATCCATATTCTAGAAGTTGATAAGGCCCGATGGCTGGAGATGAGGTATTCAGAGCTTGAGCAACAACTTCAAAATCTTCAAAACTCGGGTAGGAGTGTAATATGAGTGTACGACTTCACTAGCCAGAGGTCTTCGATGGCTCGTTCATCATGGACTAGAGAATCTTGATGATCATACTGAAGGCTTCATTGATTTCGAACAAAGACTTGATTGAACTTTCGGGATGGTCGGGCATGAGGGAAGAGACAAACTGCAGAGAAATCGACTCAGGCTTGGTAAAAACTTCCTTTGGACAATACCATGACAAATGATGAGACTCAGGTAGCATGACATTGACATAAGTTCACGATGCAGGAGGCAGCACAAACTCTCCATATGTTTGGAAGAATAACCAAACGAAGGAGGACACAACTCTATGTAGCAAAAATATCTTCCTAAGGTCATATTAAATCCCATAGCTTGAAGAAAAAACAGATGGATGTGCTTTGTCCAAGGGTGACTCATTGTGCTGCCAATAAAAAGAAAAACTTTTCCCTTCCTCTTTTTGGGGTATATTTGATTTTTTGTTTTTTTTCAATAATTTTGGAAAGATTGAAAAAGAATAAAAGAATGTTACATTACAAAGGAGGAATGAGTGTCGCAAACATACTAGTTCTAGGCACAAGGACAAGACTAATGTTTAGAGCAAGGACATTCGGAAAAATTCCTCCTGGGGCCAAATGTGTCAAGACGCAAAGGCAAAGTGCTATAGGGCTTGCGTATAAGGCATGCTTCAGATGGTTCAGTTGAGAGAAACATGGAGCCGGCATTAGGCCAAAGACGCGGGTATGAAAATACGATTAATAAGACACACAATGGTAACATCCTTCGATGTAAGTTTAACAAGCCTAGAGAAGGTAAGCTCGGTGGTTTTTCATATTTAGAGAGTCTGAAAAAATGTAAAAGGAGACTCCGATGGGGTACCTTTTTCGAAGGTAGTCTAGTCGGTTCGAAAAAGGGGTAAACTAACACCGACAAGACATCTATTCAAAACCATTTTAACAAGTTTGATAAAGACAAGATCATTCGACGATCTTTTCAATTTTAGGGAGTCTGAAAAGAGCTTAACTATGGACTCCATGGGAGTTCCTTTTTCGTAAATTTAGTCCCTCAGGCCCGAAAAGGGGTTAAAATTATACCTGAGGGTACTCTTCTAGGGATCCAAATCCTCTCGAGTATACCTTAGTTCGTACAGTTGACCTTCTAAACCAAAAAAGGGGTAAACTATCGTCGGATAGACATGACTTCAAATTTCAGTTTAATGAGCGTGAAAGGCCACAAGATTGCTCGACAATCTTTTCATTTTTAGATGGTGTGAAAAGGGCTTAAAAGAAGACCCGTTATGTTTTGGGATTCCCAAGGGGGAGGTCAAGAGTGATAAAGAGTCATGCAAATGAGGCTCAAACTCGTAATCAGGAAAAACTAAAAGGACTCCCAAGCCTACAGTCATTAGTGACAGCATGGACACCATAATTCAACCAGGATTTACCTAGGGCATCCATGTTCCGGTAAGATCTACCACCAAATTGTGACACTACTAAAGAAGCAACGATGGTTTCATGTTGCAACCTGGTGGGATCGATCCTATGGAAAAGGGACAAAGACAACGAGATACAAAAGTAGGGATGGAAGCCTAACTTATATGCTCAAGTTGACCATCTGAGTTTTTCCCCACAGACCGTCAAAAGTGACCCAAAAATCCAAAAAAAATGTCCTAATACCCAAACATAACTTTCCATAAAAATTATTGAATCATTCTAAATGGTTTTCAATTTAGAGAAAATGATAAGGGGGGCCAAAAAAGTGACAAAAAAGGGCCAAAAAGTCTATAAATAGAAGCTAGCATCTCATTATCACC
The DNA here is from genome assembly GCA_032191745.1 of Picea mariana. Lineage (NCBI taxonomy): Eukaryota > Viridiplantae > Streptophyta > Pinopsida > Pinales > Pinaceae > Picea > Picea mariana. Next base: position 12,844 of record JASDQU011403946.1, read on the forward strand.
ATTGTTGATTTGGAAATTGACTCTGGAGCAAAAACAACCCTTTGGTAAAAGTGGTGATTTCGGGAGCTACAGTGGACGAAATGACCATCCATCTAGACCAAGTAAGTATAAACTACCTCCTTTTGCCTTTTAATTCTTTATATATGCATATAATTTGGTTTTTTTGGGGAGCGTTGACCTCTAAGAGGTCAGCCCTAGGTCCACGTGGGTTGTCTTATGACAACCCGCATGTACACTTGCTCTGCTTGATGTCAAAGTGCATGTACATGCGACTGTCATCACAACCCATGTGGACCCACCAATGAGTGTAAAAAAAGTTTAAAAAGAAAGGCCTAACCCTCTAAAAATTTTCCCATGTGCAGGATGTATGTGCAATGGAGAGAACGAGAGCATGAAGATATTAGCGCACTAGTTGGGGAAGACCCTAATGTCGTGGCGACGTTAATGCAATGTGGCTTGCTCAAGTTTTTTCGGTGTCCTTTTATGAGAGCACAACCTAGGCTACTGAATGCCTTGGTTGAATATTGGCACCCTAACGCAGAAGATTTTATGTTAGAGAGGAAGTCATTGGTGCCCACTACAGAGGATATATACTTTTTGACTCGCCTCTCCAAGAGTGGGTAACTAGTCAATTTCCATACATTTCCTTCTAGGCCTCACAATATATCAGAATTGATAGGACTCTATTGTGAGGCGGGTACAGACCGATTGAGTTCACAGGTGCCAATAAGAAGTATCATCAATTTATCACTGCGGGTGATTGTGTTTCTTATTGGGAGGATGACTGGTTCTGCGGCTCTACATCAGGCATCCCATGCACAGATGACCTGTCCATTCCAATGCTTAAATGCACAGATATTTGACTGGAGCACCACACTATTGGATTGTATGAATAGGCAGCTGACAGATTGTTGGTTGCAAATGTAGAGGAACTTCGGGTTTGGGATGATTCTATACTCTTTCTTCTTTCAAAGAGTTCCTAGTTTCATTCCTCAAGTGGTGGTACAAGTACATCAAGACTCTCTTCCTGTGGTTTGTAGATGAGAAATGTTGCTACCACGACTGGGTGGTGGAAGGACCAATGAGTCCTTTGATGATGACTTCTTTGCTTGGTTGTTGCATCAGATCCCAGCCATAGAGGATTATCCTTATGCTGGGATTGATTTATCGAGAGATCCCGAGATCCCTGTACCTCCAGGCGAGGAGTGAGGCAAGATGGGTAAGTTTGCATCATTTTTTTTTGTGAAACATATATAATTTTTATGTTCTTTTTTATATATATCATTTTTTTTATACCATAGTATTTGACAGATATGTGTCTATTGTGCACAGATGTGGGACCCGCGTGACCTGTGGATGATGCGAGGAACAGGTGTCGTCCTCGGCTAGGGGTCGCACCTGCCGCCGTAGGGGGACCAACAACAGTAGGAGAGCTTCCAACCAGTGAGGCTGAGAGGGTTTTGAGACGAGTTGAGCGAAATTTTACCTCGCTCACTCACACCATCCCCATGTTAGAGATTGAGGATCTACCGCCATCTATGCAGCCTCATGTAGTGGGGGCACCACGGACATGGGTCCAACTATTTTGGCATTTGGAAAACGCTGTTGATTATTACAACAGGGCCCACAGGCCCCGACTTTAGTTAGTATAGACTTTTCATGTGTCGATAGCTCTACTTGTATATATTTTTTGAGGGCATAATCCCCATGACTCATTATTGGTCATATTTTTTGAGGCACTTGCTGTCAGGCTGCTAAATTGTAGCTTTTAAGTGTCCTGAATCACTAAATTGTCAAACCAGGGCTAGTATACTTCGAGCTGATACACAATATGTGCAGGC
>JASDQU011403946.1:23404-57748 GCA_032191745.1 Picea mariana
AACCAGAAGTTGACATCAATCGGTTGAGTAGTCAACTATTCTATCGGTCAGGCAGTTGACTAGTGGTGGAATATAGTAAGTCGATGGATCGACCAATCGATCAATTGACTACAAGTTGGTCGCATGGATGGTCATGTAGAACTAATTTGATGAGCCAACTAGACCACATGGATTTGACATATCTCTAACAAGTGACGGTTGTATGTGGACAAGATATTTTCAATTTCTAGGAAGTTGGTTAAATGTTGATGCTATAAATAAATGACCTCATGGGTCATTATGAAGTGTATTGAAAATTTTCAATATGAATTGTGATGTTCTGATCACAATGCATTGTTCTTAAGTGTTTTAATGGTTTCTTTGGACACCACCTATCTTCTATGAAGTTATTCCTCTTCGATCATTCTATAGATCTTGTTATTTTTTTCATATTGAGTTACACCCAATCCCTAACAAAATTTGCCTGGGACAAGGGTTCAAGTAATTTTTAGGTGGTAGGTGATTCTAAACTAGTATTGGAATGGTTTAAACGAAGGTCACAAATTTCGATCTTAGCTTTGTTACCATGGTAATGTAGGATCAGGGAGGTTAAGGAGGGTTTTGATTTAGTTACAATAGAGTATATTTACAAAGAATTTAATCTCAAGGCATATGCACTCTCCAAGGAGGCAGTGGCATTAGAAGTAGGTTTGTTGGTTAGTAAGGAGTTCCAAGGAAAAGAGGAGTTTCCATAAATGCATTTGTCCATGTTTTTATTTCTATTCACAAAATCAGGAGTTTAGAATGATGTGGAGAAAGCTCATGGGGTGATACTTGTTCCTTTTTCTCTTAAGCAATATATGTCCATATGTAGAATTTTTTTCTTTCATGTTTGTATTGATGTACTTTATACAATCTGGGGTTCATGTTAGATCAAGACTATAATTTTGTCATATCATTTAGAAGACATTGGGTCTTTTTGAATCCTACAGTACTCACTCTTGGGTTGTCAATTTGTCCTATGTATATTTTAGTTTCTCCTTGAAATAGAAAATATACAGTTTTTTTTCTCAAAAACAACGCTACAACCCAATAGATTTTGTCTAATAATGTTTAAGTATACAAAATGTTAAAACCTACTAATGTTTTTGTGTACAAAATTTTAAAACCTTCTAATCTCTTTTTGTATACAAAATTTTAAAACCTACTAATCAATTATGACTATGTACTTTTTACATTTTTTAAAAATGATTTGTTATCCATAGTTCAATGAAAAGTTTATTTTTTTGGAATTATTCTTGTTTGTAAAGTTTTTGATAAAGACATCAACTTGACCTTCAACTCCTCTACCAAGTGTGACATCGACATAGACATGTAAAGTATGCTTCCTGCATATTATACTTTTCATTAGAGTTGTTAAATTAATGAGATGTTATGTTTATCTTGAAAATTGTTTATAGCAATTTATTCCAAATTGAAAAGAAAAAAATGTTCCCTTAACTACAAGTTGAAAATGACAATCCTTGTCAATCTCAACCAATTCAAAGAAATTCATTTTCTTTAGGTAATAGAAAACCACAACATTGGAGAATTCACATCTGAATGGTATGTTGAGTTAGACAAACCAACCAACTTCCACATAGATTTATATTTTTATCAAGTGGAAGGTAACACTATTACATGTCATGGCATGGTCACATCGACAAATGATATCAATGAAGAAATATTGAGTGTCCAAATTAGTTGAGAATAACAAGAATTTTATAATACGAATTGACCTTCATGTTAGTAGTTATCATCTAGATCTAATTAAAAGATATGAGGTCAATAATGAGCAATATTGTGCAAAACATAATTAGTTTTTACCATCATATGACAAATCCAATTAGTCAAGGACAAAGAACACAAGTAATTTGAGAAAATGTATTATGTCTAACTTGAGAATTAGGTTTCTGACAAAACAACTTCTTTTGTATTGCATATGATGAATATGACAAATAATCTCACTAATATTCATCATGAAAATACCATAACATTTCTTATAATATCTTGTATTAGAAGTTTATTAAAGGATATCAATAAGTCTACTTTAAATTCCTTGAAAGAAACTCCAAATTTTATGAGGTAGAAGGGCATTAAAAGCTATGACAAATAGTGATGTAGTCACAAGGAATAGATCAAATATTTTTTATTTGATAAAAAATTTATCTATTGATGTTATTTTATGTGTTCTAGCACCTCCCAATTTGCAATTTCATATAATAAATGAGAAAAATGTGGAAAATATGACTCTATCATTTGTCACAAATTTAACAACAACAAACAAAGATGATATCTTATGCCTTTCAACAAATTGAGAAAATGACCTATTTCAATTGACAGTGAAATTAAAGTTGAAATGGAAGTTCTAAATTTATACATCTTATATGGGCAAAATATTATTTCTTCATAGGATGAGATATTAAAACAAAATGAAAAAAATGAATCAATTCATTCTATATTTGGGTACTTACTTCACATTGATGTTCGATGTCCCATAGTGAACTATCGATAAAATATGCAAACAATAAAATATTTCTAACAGTGAATTGGATAACACTCCCTTCATTGATCAAGTCATGAAAGAAAGGGAGAAATGAATACATAGTAATAGGTCAGGATTCCAAGGGAAGGGACATATTGACTTAGAAGAGTGGTAGGTTTAAATCTTAGTTTGTATATGAACTATTCTCCGTGACGATATCATTTGAATTTAATTTGTTTTTAACTCTTCAAATGTATTATTTTGTAGAGCTTCCAAGGTGAATATTTGGATATTTTTGACATATTGAGCAAAGATAACTTGAAATATAAGTTGACTCTTATATTGAAAATACATGATTTATGGGAAAAAATGGTAGCTTATTTTTTAAATTTATAAAATGCGTCATTGGCATGCTCACCTAAAAGCATCAATCAAGATGACTTTGTTTAGAAAAAAACAAAACATTATGACTCCAATGTTTTTATACCATTGTGTGACATGGATGAAGAAAAATTGAACACTTTAGTAAAGAAAATAATAGATGGATTTGTTTCATTGATTACAACAATTGGCCCTGATGTTAATGCAAAAAATTTATCATAATATTTCAAGCATGTTAAATATGAAAGAATTACTAGAGATATCATTTATGAATATTTAAAAGTTCAAGATGGTGATTTCTATATTGTCAAACTAATTTCTGAAAGAAATGTGGTTGAAATATACAAAATTCAACCAAATCATTTTACACAATTGTGTATTATTATATGCGAGGAAAATTAATAAAAATTCTAAGGAAGAAGAGGAAGAGGAAGAAGAACTTAAAAAATTTCCTAAGGCTAACACAAATACATTGGATATTTATCATGTCAAAAACATTAGTGATACAATGGAATGTAAGGAAAATGGGTCACTATTTGTCTGTTACTGTAGTTATCCCTATTCATAGTGGAATGCACTAAATAACATTAACTACGAACAACTTCCCTCTTGTAAGATATTTATTATTGATATGAATAACCATGCGTCTAAGTGGATGGACACTAATATCCTTGAATTATTATTTTTTCTTTCTTCAAATGTAGAAACTTGCACCTACATTTTTTTAGTTGGTATCTATATAGAACATATGGTTAATAAAGGATCCTCTCAGTCCTTCAAGAAGACTAAGACAAATGTAACAAAGTACCCACACATTGGCATTTATAGATATTGTTAAAATTATTTCTACATAGAGTTCTCTATTATACAACGTAGGAGAATTTCATTAAAAGGGGATATTTCCCTAACATTCATATGGGAATGGATTTGCAAAGATACACATCTACCACGTTCTAATATACCAACTTGTAAAGAGTTTAATCTACCTTTGAAAAAATATTTGTTTGCAAAAGAAAGGATCCAATGGCTATGAGATCACATAGTTGAAAATTATACCTCATATGATGGTATGATTATTTCATTATATGTTCGATGTAGATTTTATGAAAAGATATATAAGAAAATGAATAATTTAAATCATAGAGATCTCATTGGGAACTCTACATGACAAGTTTTATAAAAAAAACTATTACTTGATCAATAAAAAGTATGTTTGTTAATTGTTTTAAACATACATATAAAACTTATATACTATTGTTTTTTAACAATAATTACTGCTTTGGGGAAAAATCACCCTAATCAGGGTCTACTGACTTGGCATAAAAATGACACCTTAAAATATGGAATTACTCTTATTCCACCCAAAACTAATAAGACCTAATGACAATTAAGTAAAGGGAGGGAAAATCAAGGTATGAACCTTAAGTCCTTTCATTTCTAGTAGATCCTTTCCTCTCGTTGTTCACTCGTGGATTGAAAGCCTCCTCCCAATATTGGCCTGAAAAAAATTCAGAGAACAATATAAAAAAACATATGCATAATCACCAAGATCATTTAAAGTCCTAAATATTCATGAAAGCAATTTAGAAACATAAACATGAAGACACATAGATTTTATAAAAGAAAATTCTCTTTTATTGAAAACAAGATGATAAGATACAACCTTAATCTTACCGACACTGCTCCAAAAACCTCGCCTGGGTTCCTCTAATAAAACTCCAACTGAAACAATCCCAAAGTGAGATCATCACAACCAACATGCCAATAGAAGGAAATGGATGGATTTCATAAGGAGGATGAATGATTGGGAATGTTGAGGATAAATACTCAGAACAAGATGCAAAGGCTTGGGATGAGAGAGGGAGAAATTTTGGTAGAGTTCACTTGCCTCTTCTTTCATATCTTCAAACGACCCCCCTTGGTCCCTTTTTATATGGATAAATGATGGTTATTCGGTTTTCAAAAGGGTTATAGGAGGTAAAATGGTTGTGCAACCCAAAATATCCCATAAACTTCGTCGGAAAGCGCGAATTTTTTTTATTTTTTACAACTTTTGAGAGTACACGCGGAATGTTAGGTATTTAGGTCACGTATGTACGCATGCTCCATATGTATCAAGGTGCGTACAACATACAAAATTATGTTTTTTAATATTAACCTCAACAAAAGTGGTTGGAAAATGTGTAAATGAGTAAGCCAATGTAAAAAATGCATAATGGTGGCATTTTGGACTATAACAATTACTTATTATGATTAATGATTTCTTTTTTAACTATTTGTTTTCCAATCCCTATATTTAGTTGTAACTATTATAGGTGATAATGATTAATGAGAATATTTTAATAACGATTTAAAATATGAGCAAGGTGATGAAGATGGTGAAGATTCTACCAAGGATGGAAATTTGAATATGGAAGATTGGGAGAAAAATGGTGAGGGATGGGAAGAAGTTAATTTTATATGTTTGAATCAATGTTGTTCAAATCTTAAAGAAGGTAAATTATTTTCAATGGGTATAAATCTGAAATTCATATCTATATTTCTCTATAGAAAATGGCAATAAACCGAGAAACCTTCAGAAAAACATAGTTCCATGCTAGAACAAAACAAAGAAACACAATGTCAAGAAAATTTAAGTGATAATTCATTATGGTAGTAATCAACATTATTTTATTATAAATAATATCTAACAAAAAAATTATTTAATAAGTCCAATCTAGCATGGAATCCATAGGAGTAGCACCCATTAGCTCCATTGTGGCTATTCGCCAATTCACCATTACCATATCAATCAAAGGTAAAAAATAAATAATGATTCTTTCATACGTTCTTCAAAATCTATAGAAAATATATTATGTAATATATGAGACGAACCCTTTCTTTGTGCAAATCCACATAAGAATGAGTTGTTCATATTAGAACTAGATGATTTATTTTGACAGAAAGACTCCCAAAAGGGAAAGGAATGATCTTAACCTATTGACCATGACAATCAATTTAAATACAAGTAAAACGTGTATCATTCATGACCATTTGCACTTGAATTCTTGGAATTATGTCTTAACAAATTCCAAGTTAGAATTTGGTCAACCAAAAGTGGAAGGGATGGGAGGGATTTATTTATAAATTTATTGGTTCAAAGAAAAAAATTGGGAAGAAAAAATAAATTTGTGTGGTTTGTTGATAAATGTACTAAAGATGGCCAAGGTAAATACATCAAAAACTTGCAAATACTATGGGATGAGTTAGGGGATGAAATTTCTAAGTTAAACATAACAATGGTTGTTGTGGAGGGTGATGAGATTAAAGGAAATGTTGATGTTGGTGGTAGCATTGGACATGTACTTCCACTGTGTCATGTGTCTAGCATGTGGACATTGTAGAAAACCTTCTATCCTTGAGTTTACTTTAGTTAAAAGGAATTAATTAAAGTAAAATTGATTTTATTAGTGAATTGAGTTATTTAAAGAGCATGAATACCATGCAGCATGTAATCTAAATCTTAAGTGGGTGTGAGAAGTAATATCAACCATAGATCACTTTGGATATTAGAAATAGATTGTAACTCATGATTATAAAATCAAGGCTAGTGTGAAGGAGGAAGACACTTTGAGAGGAAGTCACTTTGGTGAGAGACCAAGTTCAAGGATAACAAAGAAGAAATTTTTCTAGTGTGAGGAGCGTAGAAGAAAACAAGGAATTTTTATTACACAAGAGTGAGGAGAGCTCACAGATTGGGTGAAGTGATTTCATCCAAGTGTTGATTCAGATAGGTTTGAATCACAAAGGACGTTGATTTAAGATTTGTTCNGATAACAAAGAAGAAATTTTTCTAGTGTGAGGAGCGTAGAAGAAAACAAGGAATTTTTATTACACAAGAGTGAGGAGAGCTCACAGATTGGGTGAAGTGATTTCATCCAAGTGTTGATTCAGATAGGTTTGAATCACAAAGGACGTTGATTTAAGATTTGTTGATGCTTGAATCTGATAGGGACGAAACCAAAACCTCACAATGATATGAATCCCCCTATGTTTTTGAAGAGGTGGTACTCATGTTTGGTTGAAAGATATATCTATAATATCTTGGATTAGGAGAATGATAAGGAAACAAACCCTAGATCTCTATTCTTGAATTTATTTAATGAAATGGTATTCAATAACCTGATATAATCTTTATGTGTAGCAAGAAGTCTCTTTACAATAAGAAAATATTGAAGGAAGGCTTCAAAATCATAATTTCTTTGTGATCAACATCACATACACAATCTTCTTAATCATATAAAAGTGCATCCATGTCTTATTCACAAGAAATGGGAGAGAATAATTTGATCATCTCAAAAAAATTTAAAATATTACTACTATCAAGATCAAAAAAGAATTTTATGGGTCAATATCAAATACCTCATAATTAAGACTCAAAGTTACAAGATACAATTGAAATCAACCCCGGAGCAATTCTTTATGGAGTTTATTCATGAAAAATGTTCTTCATTACAAAATATTTGACAATCATGTATATGGATGTAAATACTCCATGATCATACAAGAAAATGATTTTGGAAGAATATAAGAAGAACACTGAAGAACTCATCCTTGTGCCCAACTCAGAGACTCAAGCATAAATCTATGAGAAATGGTGTAGAAGAATAGAAAGAGTGGAGAAGATGGAGATTTATTTACCTTGATCAGAAGCTCAGCTATGTATTCTTGGTTGTAGCTTCTTCTTCCTCTGATATTCTACCCACCCCTCTAATAATTATGATTCTTTTACCCTTGATGAATCCCTTCTTCTCTTTTTAAAATGAGATCTTCTAACTACTTGAGTAGTTAAGGTTTTTCCTCTTTCGAATGTATCGTAAATTATTTTATTGAAGTATTATCTTTAATTAAAGCCTCATTAATTAACTTACATCATTAATATATGCATATTCAAAATGGGTCCCTTTTCCTTTTTAATAAAAGTTTTTAAATGAACTTTTATTTTCAAAATTTAATTAACTTCCCTTTAAAATAGGGGGACCATGTTTTAAATTTTTGGAAGTTATAATAAACCGTTTAGCCATGGAAATCACTTCATATGTGATCTTCATCATCTTATCTTTCCAATGATATAAATTTTTTCCAAATTCGTCGCATGGATCTCAAGATATGAGCTCGTGAAGTTGAGTTGTCATGCAAGCCCATTAAAAATGACACTGAATGATATTTTAATTTATGGGAAAAATGTGGCCACTTTCATCCCTTCAAACCTATACCAACATCTTCTTCGTCAAAATAAATTTCTAGTGGTATAAATTTACACGATTCCAACATCCGAAGCTCAAGTTATGGCCTCTTCAAAATCGTGACTGGGCCACCATCAATTGGATGTCTTGGTCAAATATCATCCCTTGGATGAATTTCGATTTTCTCCATAAAAATTAGAATTTTTCTTCATACAAATTATCCCATATGCATGGGAGTGTTTGGTATGCAATGGTATGTAAAGTTAAGTAAAACATACACTTAACAAGAAATATAAAGAGAGAATACTTTGGAGTTTAAAAGGTTCAACCTCCCTTGGAAATTAATTAATAAAATATAATTTTATATGCCAAGTCATGTAAATGTGTTGAACCTGCATAGAATAGATCTAGCTAGCAAATGATATACACAGTTTGTAGAGAAAATATGAGAAAAGAGAAGAAGGAGGGAAAGAATGGAAGAATTATCATTAACCAAATGAATGAATGATAATTTACACATGATATACTCTATATAATTGAACTAATGTGCACTGGAGGAGAATCCAATGCACCATAGTGGTGGTATAGAGCGATATGGACACACACCGGAATATATGGGATTAAACTGCCACCTATTCTAGTCTCTTAGAAAGTTACAGGAGTTAACTGCCACCTAATCTAATTTAACAAGTCTCTCAGTCTTCAGTTAACTCACTAAAACAAAGTGAAGTGAGGAGAAGATCATGGAATCATGAGTAATATGCTAGTCTAGTGATGATCCCAAGGACAATGCACATTAGCTGGTGATGATCCCAATGTTGCATGGTGATGATCCCAATGTGGCATATAGACTCCACTCAACTGATCAAACTGAAGTGTGAACTGAAGAGAATATTCTCCTAGAGGAATATTCTCCCTAGACTATAGGATACTGAATAATGACTAGTAAATATAGTGTAATCCTTAGGAAAAATAATTCTTAGGTATGTGTGAAGTATCTCCAACACACCCCCTAAACATCACTATGGTGAAAATAAAGAATGGATCCTGGCAACGAGGCCATGTTAGGTACCCAAATACAAAATATACACTGAAATAAACGAGGAAAGAGGGAACACCTCATGGGAAAACCCCCCATCAATGTACAATGTATGTAAAAAGAAGAATTGAAAGTTGCTAGGAAACTGTGTCCTTCACTCCAAGACAAATGCGTAGAGAACGAAACTTTTTCTCATTGAAGATCTTGGTGAAGATGTCTTCAGTCTGTTCTATTGAAGAACAGAACTGTAGCTCTATGATCCCCTCATGTACTAAGTCCTGGATGTAGTGTATGTGGATCTCCATGTGCTTCATCCGTTGCCTCTAAACTGGATCTCTGCAGAACGTCAGAGTGCTCTAGTTGTCACACCAGATTATGATCGGTCAGTGAAACTGAATGCCAAACTCAATGAGAAAATGTTGTATCCACATAGCCTGAATGCTTATTTTAACTACCCCTATGTACTCTACCTTGACTGAAGATAGAGAAATAACATCCTGCTTCTTGCTCGACCAACAGATAGGCCTAGAACCAAGACTGAGTGAGTAACCATATGTGGAATTTTGATCAATGCTATCACCAACCTAGTCAAAATCATTGAACCTGATGAGGTCCAATGTAGAGTCTTCTGCATAGTGAATCCCAAAGGTGATGGTTCCTTGTATGTATCAAAGGATTTTATTTGCAACCTTCCAATGTAGCTCATGTTGCTCCTGCATGAACCTGGAGACTACTCCAACTGCATAGGAGAGGTATGGTCTGGAGTGTGTGAGATACAAGAAGATCCTCACTAACTATATGTATAGTGTTTTGTCCACTAGTGTAGTGTCCCCGCTATCCTCAAGTCTGACTCCTGATAGGAAAGGAGTCTAGGCAGACTTGTAGTTTGTCATGTGAAATCTCTCAAGGAGATCTCGTGCATACTTGACCTGAGATAGTTTGATGTCTGATGCATCCTGACTGATATCGAGTCCAAGGAAGAAATGAAGCAGACCCATGTCCTTCATCAAGAACCTGTCATGCATAATCCTCTTGACTGTAGAAATAATTGAATTCAAGCAACCAGTGATAAAAAAATCTTCAACATATATAACTAGTAGTAGACGTGAATCAGTTTTCCTAAGCATGACTTACAATGTACAAAGTTCTGTGATAGTGGGTAGGATTCCACATTGCCATACCATGCCGTCGGGGCATACTTGATTCCATAAAAAGACTTCTTCAGTCAACAGACCAAATATGAATCTTGCATAAATCCCTGGGGTTTTGTTGGCAGCCCAACATGTTTCTAACTTTTTAAAGCATCGAATAATAAGCTATGTAGCTGCCTACCTGGGGTCGTACATTTTTTGTTTTTCATAAGCAATTTTTGAAACTACAAATGTGAGTTTTTCATTTATTCCTAGTGTTTTTGTTTTCATGCTTCGTTCATAACTGAAGGCATGAAAACGAAGCATTAAGACTTATGATTGTATTACTACTTTATTTAAAAGTTTATGAAGGTAGATGGCTCCACATTTTTTGTTAATAAAGACTTTGTTTCCTGCTATCAAGCTCATCTTCTTTATTGATTCCTCAAATGTGAAGCATGCTTATGGATTGTTATTTGAAGCAACAAGGGCCCTTTTAATTCAAACCTTGATACATCTTTTGTGGCTCTTGGTCATGCATTCCCTTATCACTACATTTTGGTTTTTAAAATTTTTCCCTATCCTAAACTTTAGAAACCAAACCTACCTTGTTGTGCAATGATGAAGTTTTAATGCACCCAGTCATGGCATGTACCATGTGAGAGGTGGAAGTTTGATGAAAGTAAGCCCATCACTTCAAGCTTAGTTTTAGGTTCTATATGTACTCCTCGCATTCATTTCACAAAACGGTTATCATTTTGTATTGAGGAACTTATGTTCATACGCCCTAGGTTATTGATGAGTTTTGGGTCTGAAATGTCGCTCGGGTCTTCTCCTTCGAAACCATCCATACTCACTATGTTTTATTGACTATTTGTCGAATACCTATGGCCCCAGTTGCTAGGATTGAACCCAATGGATCTCATACCCTGCTCCTATGTGATGATGCAAGGGAAGATCTCGTGGGTCAAGGCTGGCTTATTTTTATTGAGAAATTCGAGGGGTTCAATTTGCGAACTGCTCAGGAATTTTCCCTTTCATTTGATGGATGTTGAGCCAAGGTGGGAGACATTCAGGTTGAAGTCACATAGAAGTTTTTAGGTCAAGCAACAGGTCTTCCTTTGACCGGGTAGAAGTGGTTCAAAAATGCTAAAGACGAGGAGGTCCCATGGAGCCTTTTCTGCACATCCCGAAAAATCAATTGTTGTGACAGAGGTATGCCTGTGTCCATGTTGAAAACCCAATAGCATGGCTTGCTAGCAGTCTTGAAACAATTCGTGACGTGTGAAGGCCATTTTGGTTTTGTTTTTCTTTATCACCTACGTTTGCTCATGAATTTCATTAGGTTTCCATTAAATATGCCATATTAACTATGGAGAAGCTTGTATAAAATGGCAAAGAGTTATAAAAGACAACAGTTGGATTCAAGCGTGTTTCACCATGGCTTAGTAAAAATACTATTAGTACACCAATTGAAGTTACAACATGATGACGAGAATGCCTTCTTGGCTCGAAATGGTTATCAAACCCGTGATAGAGGAAACCTTAGTCCCTGCGAGAGCGGTCCCTTCATCTACACAGGCCTGTCTTATAGCCACCCTCAGTAAGCCTATATCTGACCCAAAATATGTTGAGCAGAGCCATCCTAACGCCTCTGCTAAGAAAGTAAACAGACCTGTGGGTAATCCATCTAAAGGTGATATCAATTTAGGTTTTAAAAATAAAAGGGAAGGTAGGTTGATCTTGAGGAAACTGCGAAATAAATCAAACCCTCATGTGAGTTTGATCAAAATGATCGAGATCCATGAAAGCTTAGACTCGAAGATTGACAGATTCCTAGCTGAAGAAGACCCTCCTTCCTTCCAAGCAGAACCCCACCAGACTTACAATTTCGTGGATAACCTTCCACCTTGCTTGAAACACAGTCAGGGGTTTCCAGGTATTAAGTTTGATAACAAATCTAAAGGCAGCAGTGAAGATAGTCCGGCACACAACCATGGGTATTCTCAAATGGTCGTCACAAGTTTACAATGTGAAACCTGTCTATTCTGGATTGACAAGTATTACACAGACATACCCATTTTACAATCATAGATCAAAACCCTTACCGATATGGTCAACCCCCTAATAGATGAAAATCGTAGGCTCAATTCCATTGCTGAGAAAGAAGGCAAACGTCTGAAAACAATAGGGAACATCATACTAAAAAATGTCGAAAGTGTCACAACAATGATCAATTCTGAGATCATGTGAATTGATTTGATTTTCTAGTTAAAGGTAAAGATTCGTTTTTGGTCTTAAAATAGTGTTACATTCTTGTTCATATAATAAATTAGATTTTATTGCTAAAATAAGAATAGCTACAGAATCAACAGATTTTGTAGCCAGTCTATTCTTATTCGAAATTTGGAAAATATTGGTTAAATGTATATCTGAATTTCTTTATTTCATCTTTTTCTTTTAGGATATTTGGGAGTTTATGGTGACTAGATGATATAGAGATTTTTTGAGCTTATTAGTCATATCCATGGCTCATTTTTGTGTAAACAGGAACAAACTCTTTTTCATTTTTAGAGATTTAGTGTGATTTGGGGTGGTTATATTCCCCCTATTTTTTTAATCAGTAGATGAGTGTAGAGATTTAATCTTATCTTATAAGATAAGACAGTTAGCTTTTCTGAACCCTTTATAAACTCATATTTTTTGTAATCAAATCATCTTGGCCTGGGGCTGAAGTATGGACAATTAATTCACAGAGTTGAATGGAACAAAAATACATATTACAGCTTTAGCTTATTGTGTATGGTGTCTTAGATTAAGCTCTGTTTATCTTGATATGATAATAGGTGTTGATAGATTTTGTCTTCATGCTTTATTATGAGTTGGGATAATTCATTTATAAATGTTGTCCATATGTGATGCTTTAGATATTATATAGGGTGATCATCTATTCAACTCAAATGATGAGATTTATCTTTAATTTTTTGTTGAACGTTTAAATGAAAAGTTCATACAATAAGATTTATCTCACTGTAATTGCTTGTAAATCATAAGATCACCGTGACTATTTGTATTATACATTATGTTATTGAAACTCATTTTCCATCACATTGTTTCACATTTATTCGGAGCAATCTTAAGGTTTGTTGCAGGTTTACCTCTTGGACAAGGTGGTTGGATATCTCTATTATACATACGTTGGATGCATGTCGATTAATTCATTAATAGGTTAGTTCTTTTCTTTTTGTCATTTGTTTGTCTTCGAAACTCTAATATATGGTCTGGCATTGACCATCCACATACTCCTATTTCATAGCATATTTTTCTATTTAATCTTAGATTAATAAATAAAAAACAAAAAATAGCTTATGTGCTTTCTTTATCTACTTTCGTTAAAGAAGCCATCTTTACATAGATTTTCATGAGTTTAGATTAAAACCCGCAACTTGTATATCATGCACACAAATAAGATAGACAGACCTATTTTGTAAATATTATCTACAATGGTTATATGTACATGTATATATATTGAGTGGTTATTTAATAGTTATCTCTTTTATTTCTTTTATTTGTTTCTTATATGACTTTTAGATTGGCTAACGGAGCCATTAAACCCGTCGAAACGAGTTATACCAAATGGATTGGGTTATTTAGACAACCCCGGACTAGACTCGTTCTTCCAATTGATGGATGATCATTTTCGCCCGTCAACAAATGGATCTAGAAAGAGGGTCGACTGACAAGCTTCCCTTGTAGGAGCCTTTATTTTAAATGTATTCAATTTCCACATGGCTCCCCAAATCACTGTGTTGGAACATGCTTTCCACTTCTCATTACCCAATGTTCCCAACGAGATAGTATCTCGCTTGTCCAAACTCACCTTTGATGGTGGAGGAAATGCATCTGCTAAAGACCACCTTAACAAGTTTTGGTGCAAATGCATCAAACATGACATTTCTGATTTAAGAGTTTTATGAAGATTGTTCTCTTTTACTTTTAGAGGTCGGATTAAACATTGGTTTGAATCCTTTCCAGCATGTCACATTTTTTATTGGTTTCAATTTGTATATGAATTTCTAGATGCTTTTGAAATTTATGATTGCAATCAATTATGTGAAGAATTTCAGACTTCCCTAATCAATGGCGATTCATCTTCGAAAGACTTTTCGACAAGAATCTATCATATCCTCTGTAAATTTAATCTCGATGACATTTCATTTGTATTAAATATCCTCTATGATGCTTGCGTCCCTTCCATCTAGTCATATTCAATCGCGAATGAAGAACCAGTTGCAAATCGTATCACTCAACTGCGAGAAGAATTTAGTTCGTAGGATGAGAGGAATCCATCCGAAAATTTTGAACAAGCAAGGGAGGTAGAATCTTTTGACCAGGTTTTTATTGACAACCAAACTAGTTTTTCCTCTGAATCATTATATTTTTAGTCTTCGACCATCGCGGAAGAAGATTCGATTCTTGGTCAAGGTGAATATCATCATTCTTGTAACTCATGCTCTAATCAATATTTAAATTCGGTCATTGAAGAACACTTAAGCGACGAAAATCATCTTAAACATTCTAACATTCCTATGAAACTGATTAGAGAAGAAGATATGCAATTGGAAGGAGAAACCTTAAACCTTCATCCTCAAAATGTACTTTATCCACATGAAATACTAGATGTTTGTCACGTAAGTTTTGAATTATCTATCATACATAAGGCAAATCTATATGATCATATTATGTTGAGGAATTTATCACCAAAACAGAGTGAGAGTTTTAAATAAAGTGAAGAAAAATGTCTTGAGAATACCACTGTTAAATATCATAGCTCAAGAGATTCTTTTCATGTTCTTATTTCTGATTCCTTTTATTCTTTATAGCCTGATCTCTTCTTAGATTCTGGTGTAATTGATACCTTACCTACAACATCCTACTCTTTTCTTCCACAATCATATCCTTTCAACATGCCAAGATCTGATGAAGTTAATTCCAAACATAACATTGATAAAGTCGGATTTGACGCTTTTTCACTTTCATCACTCACATGGGAAAAGGACATGTTGCGAGATGATTTTACACAGTTTATTGTTGAAAAATACAATGCACTCTATCTTATGGAGATCAAACATTTTACGTTGCATATTCATTCTTTTATTAGCTCGAATTTTAATGTTTATGCTTCACATTTTGAAATGATCAATCTCATCAAAGGAAGCATTCAAACCAATGATCTAATTGACGTCATGAATCCTCTTATGATGATTTCCCCATTGATATATTTTCATTTCATCAAAGTCATGGTTTGCAATCTCATTTTTGTGACAGGATCTTAGGATGGCTTGAATATTCGTATAATAAAAATCTTCATAATAAAGATAAAGTTGTGCTTGCTTTGTTTTTACCTAAGTATCTTGGAAGTAGGCGTGGCATATTTCTCTTAGATCCTCCATGTGAAGAAATTAATGAACACTTAGGGAATTGTTAGGAGGATGGGGCACTTCAGCCTTGGCTGATGGTTATGTCATTTCCCCATAATCTTGACAAGTTTTACAAAATCACTTGCACTCATCCATGCCATTATGACCCTTATCACGACAAGATTGCACAATGGTTGGAGGATTCATACAACAAGAATATTCAAGGGAATGGTAAGATCATGCTTACTTTTCTTTTAAATGATGATTATGAAGGCAAGTGTGATATATTTCTGTCATTTTTTGATATATTACCATTCTTGTTCGTAATGTTTGATTTTTTTTCCATTGCAGGATTGGAGTTACTCTGATGGCTACATTGAAAGCATGACTTCACGTAGTATTCTAATTTGTTTAGTAGTTAGGGTAGGTTTAGGAATAGGTTTTATTTTAGTTTTATTCCTCGCTATTTCTCTTTGTAATAATGCAGTCATGAGCGCAAGTGGGTGCACCATGAGAACCATAACATGATGATTGTCAGGGAAATCTACATGATCCTTTTCTCTCTGCTTTTCATTGAATATTTCTTTTCAAAGCCGTAGTATTATTATGAAAATTTTAAATGGAAAGTAAAGAGATAAGTAAATCTGAATTGTAAATTCAACCTGACCCAAGGTACCACGAGTAGGATTTCTTTCACATCAATCAGGATTTTTCTATTTTCTTTCAGTTTCCCAAGAGATTTTTCGCATGATGTTTTCAGATCCATCTTTGTATATATTTTTTCTATTTTGATTTATTTTCTGGTTCTTGGTTCTTTTTATTTTGTTTGTTTTCACTGCTTTCTGGTTAAACCGTGCCTGTGTCACCTTTTGGTTCAAGGAGGGAAAATAGAATGTTTCATCTTGAAACAACTGTCAAGGGTTGCCAGAGCATCAATTGTTGTGTTTTTCTAAAAACGTAGACTAGTGAAAGATGGTATTTTGTTTGAGAATTGATTTCTCGGTTTCAGTTTGCATTTGAGAGTAAACACGACTATCATTAAAAGATCTTTACGTTGTCCTTTATTTTAAGAAAGAAACTCAATGATGCCTTCATGTCCTAGAAAAATTGGTTTCGTCAGTGAACTATTTTTAGACCATGATGAAGGTTAGCAAGAAGAAATTAAAGCAGTCAGAAAATAACAAAATGTAACAAAGACTGAAATTTTCAGCATCACCCCGCTCTTTTGGATATCTATAAAGTATATCAATAATTTCCCGAGAGTTGTGGGAAGTGTTTGCAAACCCATCAGGACATTGAACAGGTCTGCTGGCAGCAGGTAAATGCATGCATGATGCTAAGAAAACTTCTTCGGGGTACTGAACAAGCCCGCTGGCAGTGAAGCAATGTTAGGTTAAAGAAAATTCTCAGGTATAAATTTTGATTTTGGTCATAAGCATCCTTCATTCTGATTTGAAATTTCTTGGACAGGATAAAGGTGTCAGAGTGGGTTAATTGACATCCATGTCGAGGCTATGGATGCCTGTTGGCAGTAGTGGCCCTGCCAACAACACTTGAGCCAATAACTTAAACATCGTGGCTTTCATTTGTTAAGTCTGTCACTAGATTTCATTTTTTTAATGAAAGATATCTTAAGCTGGACCACGTAATGATTGTCAAAGATGCTCAAATGTATTTCAGTTGTTCTTTGATTTGAAATCATTCAAATATTTATAACCTGAAATCATCAGTGATACAGAGATAAATGCTTCTCCCAACAAGTCACCATTGTTGGCATCCCAACATATTTTTAACTTTTTAAATCATCGAATAATAAGCTATGTAGCTGCCTCCCTAGGGTCGTACATTTTTTGTTTTTCATAAGCAATTTTTGAAACTACAAATGTGAGTATTTTGTTTGTTCCTAGTGTTTTTGTTTTCATGCTTCATTCATGACTGAAAGCATGAAAATGAAGCATTAAGACTTATGATTGTATTACCACTCTATTTAAAAGTTTATGAAAGGTGGATGGCTCCACAGTTTTTGTTAATAAAGACTTTGTTTCCTGCTATCAAGCTCATCTTCTTTATTGATTCCTCAAATGTAAAGCATGCTTACGGATTGTTATTTGAATCAACAAGGTCCCTTTTAATTCAAACCTTGATACATCTTTTCTGGCTCTTCGTCATGTGTCCCCTTGTCACTACATTTTGGTTTTTAAAATTTTTCCCTATCCTAAACTTTAGAAACCAAACCTACCTTGTTGCACAATGATGAAGTTTTAATGCACCTGGTCATGGCCTGTACCATGTGACAGGTGGTAGTTTGACGACAGTAAGCCCATCACTTCAAGATTAGTTTCAGGTTCTGTATGTACTCCTCACATTCATTTCACAAAATGCCTATCATTTCATATTGAGGAACTTCTGTTCATACGCCCTAGGTTATTGATGTGTTTTGGGTCTGAAATATTGCTCTAGTCTTCTCCTTCGAAACCCTCCATACTCACTGTGTTTTATTAACTGTTTGTTGAATCTCTATGGCCCTGGTTATTAGGATTAAACCCAATGGCTCTTAGACCCTGCTCCTGTGCGATGATGCAAGGGAAGATCTCATGGGTCAAGGATGGCTTATTTTTATTGAGAAATTCTAGGGGTTCAATTTGCGAACTGCTCAAGAATTTGCCCTTTCATTTGACAGATGTTGAGCCAAGGTGGGAGACGTTCAGGTCGGTGTCAGAGAGGATTTTTTAGGTCAAGCAACATGTCTTCCTTTGACCGGTTAGAAGTGGTTCAAAAATGCTAAAGTCGAGGAGGTCCCATGAAACCTTTTCTTCACATCTCGAAAAATCAATTGCTGGGATAGAGGTATGCCTGTGTCCATGTTGAAAATTTGATGGCATGGCTTGCTAGCAGTCTTGAAAAAATTCATGACATGTGAAGGCCATTTTTTTTTTTTTTTCTTTATCACCTATGTTTTCTCATGAATTTCATTGGGTTTCTATTAAATATGCCATATTATCTGTGGAGAAGCTTGTATAAAATGGCAAAGAGGTATAAAAGACAACAGTTGGATTCAAGCTTGTTTCACCACGGCTTGATAAAAATACTATTAGTACACCAATTGAAGTTACAACATGATCACTGGAATGCCTTCCTGGCCTGAAATGGTTTCGTTGACTCCAATGCTATAGAGGTTATCAAACCCATGATAGAGGAAACCTTAGTCCCTGCGAGAGTGGTCCCTTCATCTACACAGGCCTGTCTTACATCCACCCTTAGTAATCCTATATCTGACCCAAAAGATGTTGAGCAGAGACATCCTAATGCCTCTGCTAAGAAAGAAAATAGACCTGTGGGGAAGCCATCTAAAGGTGATATCGATTTAGGTTTTAAAAATAAAAGGGCAGGTAGGTTGATCTCAAGGAAACTATGAAATAAATCAAACCCTCATGTGAGCTCGATCAAAATGATCGAGATCCATGAAAGCTCAGAATCAGAGATCGACAGATTCCTGGCCGAAGAAGACCCTCCTTCCTTATATAAAGGCAGCAGTGAAGATAGGCTGACACACAACCGTGGGTATTCTCAAATGGCTATCACAGGTTTACAATGTGAAACTTGTCTGTTCTGGATTGACAAGTATTACATGGACATACCCATTTTACAATCACAGATCAAAACCCTTACCGATCTGGTCGACCCCCTAACAGATGAAAATCGTAGGCTCAAGTCCATTGCTGAGAAACAAGGCAAACATCTGAAAACAATAGGCAACATCATATTAAAAAATGTCGAAAGTGTCACAACAATGATCAATTATGAGATTATGTGAATTGATTTGATTTTCTAGTTAAAGGTAAAGATTCATTTTTGTCTTAAAATAGTGTTACATTCTTGTTCATAGAATAAATTAGATTTTATTTCTAAAATAAGACTAGCTACAAAATCAGCAGATTCTGTAGCCAGTCTATTCTTATTTGAAATTTGGAAAATATTGGTTAAATGTATATCTGAATTTCTTTATTTCATCTTTTTCTTTCAGGATATTTGGGAGTTTATAGTGACTAGATGATCTGGAGATTTTTTGAGCTTATTAGTCATATCCATGGCTCATTTTTGTGTAAACAGGAACAAACTCTTTTTCGTTTTTAGAGATTTAGTGTGATTTGGGGTGGTTATATTCCCCCTATTTTTGTAATCAGTAGATGATTGTAGAGATTTAATCTTATCTTATAAGATAAGACAGTTAGCTTTTCTGAACCCTTTATAAACTCGTATTTTTTGTAATCAAATTATCTTGGCCTGGGGCTGAAGTATGGACAATTAATTCACAGACTTGAATGGAAAAGAAATACATATTACAACTTTAGCTTCTTGTGTATGGTGTCTTAGTTTAAGTTCTTTTTATCTTGATATGATAATAGGTGTTGATAGCTTTTGTCTTCATGCTTTATTATGAGTTGGGATAATTCATTTATAAATGTTGTCCATATGTGATGCTTTAGATATTATATAGGGTGATCATCTATTCAACTCAAATGATGAGATTTATCTTTAATTTTCTGTTGAACATTTAAATGAAAATTTCTTACAATAAGATTTATCTGACTGTAATTGCTTGCAAATTATAAGATCACCATGACTATTTGTATTATACGTTCTGTTATTGAAACTCAGTTTCCAGCACATTGTTTTGCATTTATTCGGAACAGTCTTAAGATTCATTGCAGGTTTACCTCTTGGACAAGGTGGCTGGATATTCTCTAATATACAGACGTTGGATGCATGTCGATTAATTAATTAATAGGTTAGTTCTTTTCTTTTTATCGTTTGTTTGTCTTCAAAACTCTAATATATGGTTTGGCTTTGACCGTCCACATACTCTTGTTTCATAGCATATTTTTCTATTTAATCTTAGATTAATAAAGAAAAAACAAAAAATAGCTTATGTGTTTTCTTTATCTGCTTTCGTTAAAGCAACCATCTTTACATAGATTTTCGTGAGTTTAGATTAAAACCCGCAACTTGTATATCATGCACATAAATAAGATAGATAGACCTGTTTTGTAAATATTATCTACAATAGTTATATGTACATGTATATATATTGAGTGGTTATTTAATAGTTAGCTCTTTTATTTCTTTTATTTCTTTCTTCTAGGACTTTTAGATTGGCTAACAAAGCCATTAAACCCGTCAGAATGAGTTATACCAAACGGCTTGGGTTATTTAGACAACCCCAGACCAGACTCATTCTTCTAATTAACGGACGGTCATTTTCGCCCATCAATAGGTTGCTCCATATAGATCTCCTCAGATAGATATCCATGAATAAATGCATTCTTCACATCCATCCGATGGACTTCCCATCCTTTGGTTGTCACAATGGAAAGTTACAAACGTATGGAATCCATCTTCACTACTGGAGAGAAGGAATCATCATAGTCAATACCTTGCACCTGCTAAAAGCCTTTGGAAACTAGCCTGGCTTTGTATCTGCTAGCATGTCCATCTGTTATGCTCTTGGTCCTGCAGACCCGTCTACACCTGAAAAGTTTCCTTCCTGAAGGAAGGGGAACTAGATCCCAAGTCTGGTTCTCGAGGAGGGATTTGTACTCCTCCTGCATGGTGGATTCCCAAAAGGGATTTCCAGTAGCCTTGCCATAGGAATGTGGATTTGAATACTAGACCAATAAAATATGCATGGATGGCATTGGTTCAGTGGCAATGAGTGCAAAAGGAGGCTCCTCGAAATCAAATCAAGTCCTCCTAGTATCATATAGATCCCCAACAAGATCTCTTGCATCCTGAAGAGTAGTCTTGGCCCACTTGGGCCTCTTCTCTGGCTCTACATCTACATCTTCATGCACTGAATCTAAATCTGATTGTACTAACTCAGTATCTAGATCATTTGAATCATTTGAATTAGAAATCTCATCTAAAGAAGAGTGGACATGTGCATGTTCATCATATTTGACAGGTGGAAGAACAAAAGTGTCTGCATGCGGCTATTAAGGTACATGAAAGACACTTTCCTCGAATTGGACACTACGCTTAATGATGGGCTAATTGGAGGAAAGATCAATGAGTCTATATCCATTCACACCGTCAGGGTATCCAACAAACATATACTATGTGCTTTGTGGATTAAGTGCATTCCTCTTCTCAGAGGGAATCCTGTCCCATGCACATGAACAAAAAATACGGAAGTGGGTCACTTCTAGTTTGAGGTCGCTCCAAGCCTCATAGGGGGTCTTATCCTTGATAGATCTATGGGGAGATTCGTTTTCGATGTAGGTTGCACAATTAAGTGCTTCAACCCATAATATCTGTGGAAGTGACTTTACATGTAACATGCAAGATGCCATATCTTTTAGAGATCTATTTTTCCACTCAACAAATCTGTTTTGTTGCAGAGTATAGGGAACCATGTACTGCAATTGAATCCCGACCTCATGAAAAATATTTTGTATCTCATGGTTGACATACTCTCCCCTATTATTTATTCACACAAATTTGATTTTATTTCTTGACTGTGTATCACTAAGGGCTTTGAAATCTTTGAGGTGTTAAAGACCTATAATTTTTTCCTGAGAAATAAAATCCATGTGAAGCATGAGAAATCATCAACAAAAATGAGAACGTACCTTGCTTTACTGATTGATTGATGTAGAAAAGGGTGCATGAGGTCACTATGGATCAAATATAAAGGAAAGGAATCCTTTTGAGTCTTTCCTTTGTCAAATTTCTCTTGAGGGTGTTTTCCAAAAACACATCCCTCACAAATTCCTTTGGAGAAGTGGATGTTAGGTAAACCATCAACCATTCCATGCTTGCTAAGTTGTTGCATATATAAGAAATTTAAATGTCTAAACCTTTTGTGCCATATCCTACTACTTTCATCAGCATGGATAAGAAGTAATGCAAAATCTCATTCCATGAATTCAGAAAATGTGTAGAGTCTAGATTGATGATTTACCTCACTGGTAGAAACCCTGGAATTGGTTTGCATGTCATATATATCCACTGCATCAGGTGTGAATATGACTCTATTTCCGATATAATATTTTTCAATCTGATACACGGAGAGAAGATTGATGTAAAGTTTGGGAACATGTAGCACATTCTCAAGCTTTCGTTTGTGAGTTCAATTCTTCCTTTGTCGGTGACCTCGATTGGAGAGTTGTACCCCATAAAAATAGGAGGACCTTTGCATATTTCCAATGAAGAGTAGACTTATTTTTTGGCTTCCATGTGGTGTGATGTACTTGAATCTATGATCCAAGCATCAGAAGAGGAATTGATGGAAATCAAAGCATGGCCAGAATTTCCTTTCTTGGAATTCTGATCTTCTGGCTTCATTTTCTTGGAACCCTCGGGGATGTGATCTCCAAGGTTGTTGTGTTGAATTGTTTGGGCCATCTGATCTATCTATTTCTACATACATGCAGATTCTATATGGAATCCTTTATGGCAGTAAGTGCATTTCTCCCCTTTTCTTCCCTTTCCACCTTTGGATCTGGAGGCATCGTTGAACGGTTTTGAGTACCCTTCCTTATTTGGATTTGCATGTGATTTCCTTTTGTCTTTATATTTATATTTCTTATTTTGATAAACTCTACCATCATTCACAGTAAGTTCACATGCCTTTGGTCCTTTGATTTTCCCCATGTTTATAAGCTTGTTTTTCTCTTGTGTCAGAGATTCAATAAATACCTCAAGAGAGGGCATCTTCCAAGTGGCTCCATAGGTGAGCCTAACTAAATGAAATGTGGATACAAACAATGAGTATTCCGGGCCAATTTTTGGGAGAATGGTAAGAACCATTTGTTTCTCCTCCTTATATTTATCAACCCCGCAAGCCTTGAGTTACGACAGCAAATCCTTATATTTGGTAAAGAAATCTTGGAGATTGTCGAAGTTTTTTGGATCCAAAGTGAGAAATTCCACCTCAATAATGTGTCCCCTTATCTCTTCCTATTTTCCAAAAATCCCTTCCATGGTGGTCCAGGATTCATTGAGGTTTTTACATGAGGATATGTGAAAGAGGAGTTCAGGAGAAATGAGACTGCAAATAGTTCCAAACACTTCATCCATTCAATTCATATACTTGGATTTTTCTATGGATGGTGTGGGTTCAGTCTCTATGTCCATGGTTAACCTATATAATCCTCTACCTCAAATATGCACTATCATCTTCTCTTTCCATGCAAAGAAATTGTACGGTGTAAGAATGAATTCTTTTGGAAATTCCATTTTTCTGTTGTTTTCAATATTCGGTACCTGCAAAAAGAATCTGGTGTGTATTTTTCCTAACAATCCATCGACTCTGATACCATGTAAATGTGTTGAACATGCACATAATGTATCTATCTAGAAAATGACATACATAGTTTGCAGAGAAAATATGAGAAAAGAGAAGAAGGAGAGAAACAATGGAATAAGTCCCATTAACCAAATGAATGAATGATAATTTACACATGATATACTCTGTATAACTCAACTAATGCACACTAGAGGAGAAGAAAATGCATCATGGTGGTGGTCTAGAGTGATCTGGACACACACCAGCAGTTACGAGAGTAAATTCCACCTAGTCTAGTCTCTCAGGCAGTTACAGGAGTTAACTGCCACCTAGTTTGAGTTAACTAGTCTCTTAGTCTTCGGTTAATTGACTGAAACAAAGTGAAGTGAGGAGGAGATCAGGAAATCATGAGTAATGTGCTAGTCTGGTGATGATCCCAAGGAAAATGTGCATTATCTGGTGACAATACCAATGCAACATGGTGATGATCCCAATGTGGCATCTAGACTCCACTCAACTGATCAAACTGAATTGTGAACTAAAGAGAATATTCTCCTAGAGGAATATTCTCTCGGTTGGAATACTGAGAGGGGGGGTGAATCAATATTACCCTATTTCAACAATTAGTAGTTACTTTTATATTTTATTGATTATCACAATGAATCAACAATGAATTGTATGCAAAATCAATTATATAAATATATTTAACAACAATTACAAGTTTTATAAAGAATAGTGAAGGACACTAATCCTCTTTAGAGAACCAACTCTAGGAGACACCATTCCCCTTATTCAAGTCACCAACCCTAGGAAGAACCAACTTCCTCGTCTTTAGGGCACCAACCCTAGGAAGCACCAACTCCCTTGTATTTAGGGCATCAACCCTAGGAATCACCAACTCCCTTGTATTTAGGGCTCCAACCCTAGGAATCTACAACTCCCTTATATTTTACAATTTACTTAGTAATGATATGAATTCTCTCATGCTCCTCCCTTCCACCCTCACTGCATAAGTATCTTCAACTTTCCTTCCTGGAATCTACTTATGTTTTCTATCTTCTAATATGGACTACAGAGACACTTTCTTCTCACCACTCTTTCTTGTTTATATATTCTTCCAACTGGTGTGAGCTATGAAACATTGTGTACCTTTGTTTGGACCATTCACACCTCTTCATTAAAAACAATCACTATTATTACTCAACCATTAATGCTAATTATTTTAACTTAGTGAGAGTTCTTTTCGTAAATCAATCACAGGTATGGATCGATTTAATTTTAAATTGATTCCATATCTCTGCAAATATTGTAGAAACCAAGTTTTGCTTAGGCACTTCCTTCAAATCATTTTCATATGACTGACAATGCAAAACCACAGTCTTATCAACTTAAGCGATGTATCACATCATTCTGGGCTTTAGCTTGATCTACTGGCTCAGAATTAATGATCATGTTTTAATATCTCGATGAGATGGACGACTGTTGGGACTTTGGGACTTCATCCTTCGCGTATTCTAGCCTTTTTACAAATATCCCGATGAGTTGGATGATTGTTGGAACTTAGGAACTTCAGCTATCCCATTTACGTTATCCTTTTATTGTACTTGATCAATGGTCGAGAATGCTTCTGAAGTGTCCTTCAGATCAAATGACTCATGTCTACTTTAAGAATTTGGCCTTCAAAACTTCGGGACTTAGGCCACTTGCTGGTGGTGAAATTCCTGAATTAAAACTACTAAAGTGATGTAAATTGTTGATGTCACTTGTTGACATGACACAAGCGGAGTGGCTACCATGTGTCACTTAGATTCATGATTTACACGTACTGAAATGTTGATTTCATCTTGACACTTGTCATTATCTGAATGTTCCACATGTCCTCGCTGACATGGTCTACTGAAGTAGATCTCTCGATGTGGCACATATTCATCTCCTTGATCTAACAGTCAGAATACTATTCGAAATCTATCTCAGATCAATATTTGAGAGTGACTTTGAATTTTTGTCCTTCAGGACTTTGAGTAATTCGATTTCTCAACTTCACAATTATTCTGAAGTGATATTCCCTGAAGCATAACCTCCTCACAACTTTTAACCCGAAATGAATATTGTTCGTTGATCATAATCTTATATTGGCGGATCACTCCTTTTGCGATGATGCTTTGCCTTAGTTTAAATCCAGTGGCTCTTCTTCTTTAGCTATCCTACCCTTCCACTCTAAGTGATCCAACGGTTGTCGAGAATTCAGCTATTCGAGATCTAATCTCTTTTGCCTTTCTTATCCTATCCTTCCACTCTAAGGTGATCCAATGATTGTCGAGAATTCAGGTATTCGAGATCTCAACCCTTTTTCCTTTCTTATCCTATCCTTCCACTCAACTTGATCCATTGGTTGAGAATGATCTCAGAGTAGATCAGTAATCAAGGATGATTGCAAGGTCCCAACTAGCATGAAATTTAAAACTATCGTCGATCTCCTCAATGGAAAACTGATTTTTGGTAGAGGAACTGATGCCAACCGTAGATCTATTTGGCGAGTGATGATTGATGATCTAGACTAATTGTGGGATTAGAATTAGAGATTTTTTTAATTCTCCCTTTGCTCTTCGTAATCAATCCCTTCCCTTGATCTACGCTTGCATATCTGACGGTCACGGTTAATCTGATCGTTTGGTGGATCAACCATAGTCGTCGATCTTTAAATCTATGATATTTTATGATCCTGACTAATTGCAGGATTGGAAATAACACATTATTTAATTGTCCTTTCACTCTCCACAATTTATACCTGTCGTTGATCTAGTGCTTGTGTATCAACGGTCTTGATTTGATCTGATCATTGACTAGTCCTCCAACAATCCTTCTCTTGTAATATGACATTCTAGATTGACTGTGGGATTGGGAATAACACGTTTTTTAATTCTCCTTTTTCTCTCCACAATCCATCCCTATCGTTGTTCTGGCGCTTGTGTATTCAATGGTCTTGACTTGATCTAATCATGTTTCTACAATGTGCATTCTCTTTTGATTTTCATCACATCATCTCTGCTGAGCTTTGATCTTCATTCGCTAACACTCCTGAGCTTTAATATTTGCATATCGTCCTACTGTTTGACATCAATGACAACACATTAATGACACTATGTCCAACAATATCCCCCTTTGTCATTGATGGAAACACACCAACTTCATACACAATCTCCCCCTTTGATGATGCTTATTTCCTCTGAAGTTACTCTCCCCCTTTGACATCAATGGAAAAGGGTTTCTCCCCCTATGTTAAATCTCTATCTGTTTGTATACTTCTGAACAGAATCTGAAATCGGGTAACTCCTCCTGCAATCATATGTTTCCTGTCATAACTGAATGATTCCCCCTGTCAATATTCTCTATCTGCTTCTAACTTCTCTCCCCCTTTGTTCTGAAGGGGCAGTTCTTATTGACAAGATCTCTCCCCCTGTCATTTCTATAGGATGCCATGTATACCACTTTCTCTGAAATTTCCTTTTCCATTCTTTTCATTTTCATATCTTTACTCAATATATCTTCATAATCACCTCATTGCTTCATAATTTTTCATTAATTCCATTTCTTTCTCACATAGTAACTTTCATTTATGGTTTTGTCCACTTGTAACCATTCTGAGACCAATACATAACATGCATTGTTCCTGGGAAGATAAAGACATGAAATAAACTATGTCAGATCTTGCATAGAGTTATATCATTAAACCATGATGCTTTCGATGATCCTATTTTTTTTTATGTTCTTCAAAGCTCATAGGAACATCAACAGGAAATGATTTTAGATCTTCCCTAAATTCTCCTTCCCTTCTTTGTTTTTAATTTTTCTTTGAGAAGGAGTTTTAGTGTACCATTAAAATAGATTTGAAAATTTTCTGAGATAATAATCACTCAATTCTTCTTGTTGTTCTAATGTTGGATATTCATCATCAACATCACTATTGTGTGCACCACAAGCTTCTTTATCCTTGTTTTGAGAATATTCCTCTATTAATTTCCATTTGTTGGGAAATGGATAATATTCTTGTATGACATTATCAAGTTTTGGATTTGTGTTAAATTTTTCTTCAAGAGTTTTCATATCTTAAGTTTGATCTACTTTGTATGCATAGCTTTGATTATTATATTCCTTATAAAAAAATTTACCCACCAATATCCTATTATTAACTTCATTAATTTCAGGAGCAATATTTTCATCATCTTTCTTGTTTGGTACTTCAGATTTTCTTTTCCATGTCTTACTATTATGTTTGTTAGGGTTTCCTATTTTTAGGGATTGCATTGGTAATCTACATTCTTTGGTTTTATGACCATAGTTGTTGCATTTTTTACATTCAATATTGAAGTTTTGCAAAGGATTAAATGAGTTGTAGTTTCTCTTCTTTGTATTGTACCTATTGTTTTTATATCTATGGACATTTATATTATTGTATTGTCCATAAGCTTTGCAGTGTACTTCCTTATGTCCAAAATTATTGCAAGAGTAACAATATCCAATGAATATATATTTATTAAGGGGATTCCTTCTGGTGATTGTATTATTCTTGTCATTTATTACTTTAGTAGGGAATGTTGATTTATGTTTATGTGGAATAGTGTTCAATGGTATCATATTTTCCTTATTATCTTCTCTTCTTAAGGGTCCCTTTAGAGCATCTGCATAACTAATTGGTCTTTTGACAGATCCTGGTGATGTAGAAGTTGAGTATTGGATGTATCCAAAACCAGTCTTGTTGTTTGGTGACCTTTGGATATTGATAATTTCATCCAAGATCTTTGAACTATTTCCAAAGTTTGATCTCTTATTTTCTTTCTGAAGTTCACTTTTTAGCAGCTTCATCTCAGCTTCTAGTTTCTCACATGCTTTTTTTTTATCACTAAGTTTTTTTAAAAGGATTTCTTAAGTTTTATTAGTTTCCAGGAGCTGGGACTTCAAATCACTGATGGTCTATTATGACTCCTTGAAGGTTTTGGAAACTTCCCTCTCTCTTGATTTAGTAGCTTCTTTAATCTCTAGAAGCTCTCTTCTTAGTACCCTATTTTGTTTTTTATTTTTTCTTAGTTCTTCAATTACACTAAGGATTTCTTATTCGAAGTTCCCTTATTTTTCATCTTCTGAATGTTTATCAAATTGAGTTTTCATTCCCATAAACAAAATATTTGAATTTTCATCTTCACTCATGTATTGATCCAGGAGGCTCCCCAGGCTCAGAAAATGCTCAAAAATCAAAGTTATCAAAATTGGATGAAACCAATTCCATCGCAACCGACTCATCGCTCTGATTTTGGCTGTATATTCATTTCCTCAAAACAGACTCCGGATGTGAAAAATATCGCACGATAATCAAATTCTTCTATGGCAAAAGTCAATGGTCAACTGGCAAATGAATAAGTGCCACATGGCCCAGACATGGGCAGCCACATGGCACTTCACTACTGGTTGGCATGTAAAAAGTATTTGGGAGTCCATGGGATTCAAACCTCTGACCCATGGCTAGCTCCAAGTCTTTGGAAAAGTTCAATTACCAACCTGCCAAAAGTCAAATTTATGAAAAAAACCCACTTTCCTATAGTTTTGGGGTCAAATATCCAAAGGAGGGTGCAAGGGGGCTAGGGCTAAGCCCTAGCACATGGTTTCATTACAGGAGCGCATCCAAGGGCTAATTCTGGGTACACCCAAGGGTAGATTAGCCCAGATCCCATGGAAGGTGCCCCAAAACCAGGAGCTAACAGTTAAGGGGGCTGGCGCGTAGCACTTGGAGCGCTGGCACTTGGCCATGTGGCCCCATGAGACCTATTAAAGGGGTTGATTGACCTGTCTTGGGGGCTACTCTACATTTTTGGTTTAAAAGTGTTTTCTAAACATTACAGAGGTGATTTTTGCCTGATATTATGCCCAGAAAATGGATTTTTTGAGGATTTTAGGCCATTTGAAGGGGGATTTGATCCCAGAAAGAGGCCAGATCTTGAGGGAAGTTAGGATTCCTCATCTGAGACTTGAAAAATATAAGAATTGGGCCTTTTGAAGCTTGTAGGCGACTTTTTGATGCAGGGTTTTGAAGGAACAATTTGTAAATTTTGGCCTTTTCTCATCTTTTGAGAGGCATTTTTCTCATGTTGTTGAGATGATTTTGATGGTGCATGCATGAATATGAGCAAGGAGATATTGAAAAGAATACATGAAGCATGTAATTTAACATCAAAGAGCATTGTAAGAGAAATTTGAGCATTTTAAAGAACAATAAAGAGGTCCCCCACTTGGAAGCAGGCCCGGAGACGTAGCCAACGATTGGTGAACTCCGTTATCAACCTCTTTTCTCTATTCCTCTTTCTGTTTTGTTGTTCTATTCTCTTCATTTGCAGGATGAATATTAATGGTTTATCTCTTTATACATTAATAAGAATCAAGTAAAAGTCACATTTGATATTCCGCAAACAAGATAACAAGTTTATGTATTTCGCATTCTTAACGATCCAATGCAAAAAGTACATTAAACTAACTTGCAATTTATCAATAATACCTTCGTTTTTGGATCAATTTTATGGTATCAAAGCATTTGATTGTTAAGGTTTTATAGGAATTGCAAGCATTGGATGCTCATGAGAGAAAAACTCAAGCGAGGAGAAGGCCAACTTGAGGCTCTTGACACAGAGATTCAAAGGAGACCGTAGAAGCAAGAGATGTCATCACAAAGAAAATTAGGTCCCTACAAAACTGAAGATGATTTATTTGAGGCCTTTAAATTGATGCAAGCCATGGTAGAGGAGCTTTATCATGAAAGAGGGCAACGAAGGCTTCGAGGCAATGAAGAAGGTGAATCTTCGGTAAGACTAGAAGGAGGAGTTGGAGGTGGTGGACCTTCAAAACCTTCTTCTCCTTCATCCTCATCATCTAATAATGAAGCAAGTGTACATTCCTCCAAGGATAAGCAAAAACTCATCATTCTTATGATATGTCGTTATTAAAGTTAGATGTAAAGTTTCAATTACCCACTTATGATGGTGAATTAGATGCAGAAAAGCTAGATAATTGGGTGAGATAGTTAGAGGTCTATGGCAGGATACAAAATATTGTTGATGATGAAACTAAGATCCAACTAGCAAGTCTCAAAATGGGAGGCACAACTCTCATATGGTGGGAAAGCAAAACTAGAGATGATCTTAAGAAAAGTGGTAAAACAATCTCTTCCTGGAATGATTTTGTTATTGCATTAAAACAACATTTTTACCCTTTAGCTTACATGCAACAAGAAATGATGAATTGGCAATGTTTAAGGCAATCAAAAGGTCAAAGTGTACAAGAATATACTCAGATATTTCATAAGAAAGCTTTAAATTTGGGTATTCCATTATATACACAAGAGACACTCCTAAAATATATTGGTGGTTTACATTCTTATCTTAAGCACACTATTCTTATGCTAAATCCTTCTAACTTTGATGAAGTATGTGTACAAGCCATTCACATTGAATCAAGTAAAGGGAATGTTGGTGATAGTGTTTCTACAGATACTTGGCAAAGAAAGGATGCAGGGAAAAGGAAAGAGAAGAAGACAACCACAACAAGAAAGGAGAATCCTACTTGCAAGCATTGGAAGAAAGTAGGCCATGATGAAGATCATTGTTGGGTCTTACATCCTGACTTGAAGCCAAAGAAGTTTTCCAACCACGAAAGGAAGAATACCACAGTTGTGACAATTCAAGTGGATCTTGGATCAGATTTTGGTGATGAGACATAAGTTGTACCTATGGGAATCTGAGGTATAAATTTTGTTGCAAGTTCTAGCTCTTCTAGTTCAGTTGATGTAAATGATGAGTGTAAGAGAAATGAACTTTTCCACATAAGGGTTATAACACATAATGTCTGTTAGCACTCTGTCATTTGCCCAAGGCTATAAGGCAGTCACAGAGGCAACATCAAAACCACTTCAAGTCTGGGATCTAGCCCTTCGATACTCAGAGAGGGATCTCTCTGTTTGATATAGCGTTTTTTTAAAAGGTATTAGGCTAGTTATGCAAGTGTGGGGTTGGGGTTTTTAAATGGTTGTTTTGGAACAGAAAGGAGGGCCATTGGGTAAATGGGGTCTGCGCTTAAAAATGTGAATCACTCTCAGATCTTAGACATAACTCTTAAACAGGGCAAGGTAGTGGAAATATTGGATCAAAATAAGTTTTGATGATGTCGATTTGAGGAAGAAATAGGGGAGGAAAAATCCAGGCATAGGAGCAGCTAAGAATTCCTTAACTGAGATTTTTAGATGAATAACATAAAGATTATCAAAAGGACATATGCAGAGTATTTGCCAATAAATTCTGCTCTGTGTACTTAATTCTGACAAAAAGAATTGAAAAACAAGTGGAAAGAGGACAGGAAAATACTTTAACACAGAAAAAACGCCACCAATACATCCACACAAGAATCCTGTAGAAAAATAACATGTCCATCACTGATTATTCATCTAAAGATTACAGAAAGAGTTTTCTGGCCAAACGTAGCCCACTGTCCAGCAAGGAACCTCACAGGTCGAACCCTTTTACATTAAAATCCTCTAAATAAATAGGATAGATCATCCCAATAAGTTTCGAAAGTCGGTTTAACCACCTCGGCCAAAAATAGCCACCACTCCCACAAAATTTGGAGTTTTCTGCCATGAAAGATGGACCGGTTTTCTGCGAAAAAGGGGTCTGAACAGACGTGTTTTTCTTTTGAAGGATGACACCTGGGAAAAAAATGAAGGAGTTTATTGTAGATGGGCATGTGCTGGGAAAAAACCTCCCTCGGTTTCTCCAAATTCGTTCCCAGCTGGCCATAACAGCTCCTGCAAGATCGGGACTGTAACGGAAAATTGAGAATCTAGAAAAATGGGCCTCGAAGATGTCTTTGATTCTCCCTGCTCGTAGCTCCGTTGCAAAAACTGAGAGAGGTTTTTGTTCTTCAATCCGTGCTGAGAAAAAAATTCTCTCAGATTTTTAAAATCCATCTTCGTTTTCCAAGAATCTCCTCCAGAAGAACACATGCTGAAATAGGCAAAAATAGCAAAAACATGGCAAAAGCGGTTTTTTCATGAAAGCGGTATTTCGGACCCCCCCCCAAGGTGTTAAGCGGTTTTTTTTGGGGGGGGGTCTGCTAGAATGAGAACGTGACACGTGGAGGGAGGGTGGTATTGAAAACTACTTCATTCCGGACCCCCCCTCTCGTTAAAGTTCGGATGGTGAGGGGGGGTCCGGAAATTTTAATGGTCATTTGATTATGTTTAATGTGATATGATGGGACGTGAGGTGTAAGCTGCGCATGGAGATAGAGGTTGGGTAGACTTAGGGTATTTTAGTTTGTTTTTGTTATATTTTATATTATATGTTATTTGTTCACATTTTATTTCATTGTTGTATATTGTTTACGTTTTTGTTTTATGTTAATTATATTTTATATGTTTTGTTTTGTTTTTTGCATTTTGTTTTTTATGTATTTGTTTCTTAATTTTGTTTTATATGTGTTTTGTGTTTATTTTGTTTTTATTTTTTAATATGTTTTATTTAATGTTTAACTAATCCTAATTACTAACCTAGTTACTAACTTAGATTTTTAACTTAAGTAATAATTAATTAATTATTATTTAGTTGTTTATTAATTAATTTAACCTATCCTAACTATATTGTTATTTTTGTTCATCCTAATTCTGATTATTCGTGAATGGGTGACGGGCGAGAGGTGGCTCAGGGATGAAAAGACAAGGGAATGAGTGGCGCTGAGGTGGACGAAGAATGCAAAAGAGGTGACGGAGGATCAGGCACAATGGACAGATGACATGTTGGGACAGGGCCCGCCAAAGAAAAATGCTTCATTCCGGACCCCCCCCCCGCCCACCGTTAAAAGCAGAACAGTCCGGGGGGTCCAGAATTCAATCTCAACCATTGATGAAAATGCTGGTGCCTCATCCGTTCAAACGCGTGCCTTCTTTATACCCGATTCTGGACCCCTCCCCCCACCATTAAAGGTAGAACAGTCGTGGGGGTCTGGAATCCACTATCAGCCATTGATCTGCGCGTTGTTAGATCGACCGTTGATCTAAGCACGTTCTTTATTCTCTAGGCGCAAATGCAACAAAACTTAGGCTTTAGCGATTTTGGTGGGTTTTGTGCGCTGCTTCCTTTGAAAATAATTTGCAAAGATGAAATATTATTTGCAAACCTATACACCCAGAGTGAAAAATTTCCAGTCAACAGATGATCCTATGAATCATAGGGTTATAACAGTGGCTCCATCTGGGGATGGTAGCTTCTTTCGGGAGGTGTCAAGAACCACAGACCTATGAACATGCAGACCAATGCTTTATCC
>JASDQU011403947.1:24034-40707 GCA_032191745.1 Picea mariana
ATACTATTAATGAGTTTATAGGTACTTCTATCATCCTTCCTTCTCGTGTGTTAGTTTAGATAGATTCGAAAGAAATTCAGTGTCCACGTTAAGCACTTTTCTATCTAGGGTTAAGGTCAAGCTCTAGAGGTCGATCTACTTGTCCGCAGGCAGATTTTCCTACAACAATGTAATATCACACAGAAAAGTTGAGCACATAATAATCATGAGCATAAATATAAATATAATAAACCATGAAAAGAAAATCATGGAGATGGCTGGGAGGGAGGAGATCCTCTTGGAAAGAAATACCGTAGACCTGATCATCTGGGAAATCCTTCCAGATGTGATAGACACAAGCTCAATAAACCCATCCCTGAAGAGGACTATAGTATATAGAGGATGGTTCATATTCATCTATGCACAAAGGTACACTACTTGTTGAATACTGAGAGGAGATGAGAGATCAAAAGAAGACTGCATGGATTCCTAGAGAAAAATATAAGAGGCAACATAAAACCTCATGTCCAGAGGAATAAATCTTCCTGATACTGAAAAATTGTTTCCCTTTGATCTTGTAAAACGAATTAAGATGAGAATATTGTTTGTCTGCAATGTGAATATTGTTTTTCTCTGGGATGACCATGAACTTGTATCTATCAAATTATGAGCGAAAAGGTCACTAGAAACCTCCATAGAACAAATATGAATCCCCAAAAGGGTAAGAATGAAAACTATGAAGGGATGACTGAGAATCATCATGAGTATATGGTGACGGGTCATCCTCAAATGGGTGAAATAAATTCCTTATCATATCATCATCGAGTTGATAAGAATATGAATCATGTACAAGTGAGGAGAAATTTCCTGGAGATGATAACTGAATCCATTTTGCATGAGAATCACCCTCAATTTTGTAAATGGGGTCTCTATAAAAAATGAAATGACCAACATCCCATTTATGTCTCCCAGGTTGTATGAAAGTGTCTATATTATCATCAACCATATCGAAGGGTTCTTTCATAAGACAATCAATATGACTAAAAATGACCATCTCTTTGTCTTTGTGTGAAAGAGCAATAGAGGTTAGGATGCCTTCAACTGGATCTTCATATTTTTCATCATTGAGAATAGTTTCTTCTTCAACTTTATGTGAAGGAGGGAAAAAAGGTTGGACAACCTCACCTTCATCAAGAAGGAGAAAAGATAAGGATGTCTCATGAGGTTTCTCAACATGTTGCACCTCATCAAGATTCTTCTTTCTCTTCATGGACATGCCCCTCCATTTCCTCTTCATCACAAGGGGCTTGATCCTTAATAGAAAATGCTTTGTTTTCGTTTTCCAAATCCAAGGGTTCTTCAAATACTTCTTCACTTACAAAATAATGGAATAAAGTATAATCAATATCTTCGAAAGGGTTACAACTCATCATATTCTCTTCTTGATGTGCAGGAGAAACATAGGCGTGGATGTCTTCATCAAATGGAAGGGTATATATAAGCGCTTCATATTCATCAAGTGGGAGCATGGACACAAGTGTCTCGTCTGGATCTTCAACATGAGAAAATTCATCATGATATTCTTGGTAACTTATTTCATATATTTGTCCTTCAAGCATCTCTTCATACTCAAGGGCTAGTTCTTCGACATATTTTTGAGATAACACTTTTACAAGATTCATCACTTGCTTAGAAGCTTCACTAGCATATTTTCCCATTTCCATTTGTAAAATTTCCTTCCTCGAGACATCACAAGTTATGGGAAAGGTTTCATCCCATGGCGCCATAATTATATTGACTGAAAAGACATCTCAATGGAGTCGCAAGATTACATCAAGGCTCATCAAAGGATAGAAAGGGGAAAATAAGGGAAAGGTGGGATCCTAGATTGTGGAGTTACCATATGAATCTAAAAATTGCATCAAAGAAAAGGGGAGAGGGAACTTCCCTCAGGTGGAGCCATGAGGAAAACTAGGGAAAGGATTTGGGATAGCTTTCCAGAGTGTCATTAGGGCTTAGAAGGGGATTCAAAATCATCCCCAGAAACAACACCAAAATATTATCGAAAACCCTTTAGGTTGGGAAAAGCTCGACGCAATCCACGAGACGGTGATAACTTTGGGAGAGTATACCCAACACAAGGGGGGAATCTCAGGTGACGCTAGGGGGAAATGAGATGGAAAGTGAGTTTATGGAAGTGAATCCCCTATAGGTGAAACTACTAAATGAAGTATGGCTCGAGAATGAGTCTCAGAGATGGTCAATGGTTTCCAAATCCTTGAGTACCTATGGAGGAATGTTTTACCTGCCTGAAACACAAGAAAACACAAGATACGATCCCAATAATCTAATGGACAAGAAATTGAATATTTATATCCAAATTAGAAGCAATATATAGTGATATATATCATCAATGAAATGAATAAAAGAGTTTCTAAACAAGTCACTAAAATCCAATAAAATATGCAAGAGATTAGCTAGCAATTACTAGTGTAACTCAAGTATGATAGCACAATAGTTTAGCAAAAATTAAAGGCTATTAGGTACAAGTATTGAAGAGATATTATTGCAGCCTTATGGCTGTAGCATACACTTTCCACACCAGAAAATTACAACCACCTAAAATTGCAAGTAATCCACCCAAAATAAGCACAACAACTAGTAGATTAGTTTGGTAGCTTTCTACAAAATTATGATGGTTACAAAATGATTAAATTTGAAAGTTGTGAAGTATTTTATTGTAGCCCTAATGGCTGTAGCATAAAATTATTACAGCAGCAATAAATACTTGGAGAAACAAGACACCCTAGTAGCCTTGGCTATCTTTAAGGATATAGAAAAGATTCCAATTTAAACAATTTAAATATCTCGTGATTCCACGTATCCCAATGCAATGATTTAATTTCTCCAATGCAAGAGACTAGTTCCTTTAACTACTGGGTTATGGAGTCTTTTAAATGAGAGAACCGGTTGTGCTAATTCCTTGGGGGTGTAATCATAGATGATTTTAAGGAAGGAAATTTAACTCAAACGGTAGAAACCTTTGTGAATCTTACTAGTCTTTTATGCAAAGTATAAAATGTTTGGCGATATTTTTGTAAAAAAATTCAAATTTATAAGGATTTTATATAGTTTTTATAAAATTTGGGCTATTTTTCAGGTAAAACAAATTATTTTATAAAATATAGGCAAATCATTTTTAGAAAAAATGGAAATTGGTGAATCTTTTTTTGTGAAAAAGAATGAAAAAATATCCCATGGGTGATATATAGCCCCTAAAGGTTTCTATGGGTGCAATCCCTTATACTCTCCAAGGAAAGCGAAACTAACTCGAAAAAACCTAGGAGGGTGTAACCCTTTACTTCTCCTAGTATTCCTTTGTGCAACAAATTATTCCAAAAAAAATTATGATGGGCTTACTGGGGTTGTATATACTTATACTCCCCAAAATATTAACAAATTAACCTTGCAACCGAGAAAAGAAGAAATAACAAGAGATATTCCTTACCTAGTCCAAACATTAACAAGATAAACTCATTTTAACCAAGACAAATACATCATAAAAGAAAGAAATAGCCACCAATAAATATAGCACCTTATTTATTCATCCAATATCCAGTACAAATCATCACAAGAGATAGCAGCAAGAGAGATAGATAAAATTTCACAAATAGGGTGCAAATTTCAACCAAGGATCCTTTCTCCATGTGAGAATTCTATGATCAAAATGAAATGAAATTATACTTATTTATATAAATCCTCTTAAAAGTGTATCTCCACTTATCTTTAGGGTAAACCACAAAGTAAGGGGTCAAAAACCCTTACTTTTCCCCATTACAATTTTAAATTTTACTTTGCACATAAGAAACCCTAAAACAAATATCACATCACCCCTTTAGGGCAGCGTTTTTTCACTTTTAGCAAATCGTTGAGTTTGGAGATGAAAAATTGGGCCTAGAAAGGCCTCCGTCTAATTTTCTAGGGCCTCCTCCATTAATACAGGGCGTCTCTCCATCCATAATGTGCCAAGCATCAAGTCAACCACACCAAACCCTAGCCCTAGGGTGACAACAAGCCCTCTCTATGTGATGTTTTGGCCTCCAAAGGTAAAATATTGAGATAGTAGGGGCAAGGTTCCTCTCAATTCTCCAAAGGATATCATCATACTCAGGTGTG
The DNA here is from genome assembly GCA_032191745.1 of Picea mariana. Lineage (NCBI taxonomy): Eukaryota > Viridiplantae > Streptophyta > Pinopsida > Pinales > Pinaceae > Picea > Picea mariana. The sequence goes on from JASDQU011403947.1 coordinate 28,190, forward strand.
TGGGCCATGGTATCCAATCTATGGGCTTCACGCCCTAAGGATGTCCAATCTAGGCTCGTTCTTCCAAAATTGTCCACCAAGCAAGGTCCTAAAAATACAATGAATATGCCCTCCAAGGATCTCAATTAAAATGAATAATTATAAGTAAATCAAATCAATAAAATATCCATCTAAGCATGTGCATCAAAAACCACCTCATAAAACTAACGAAATGCTCGAAGATCCTATGCAATTTTCCATGTTTAGGTATGGGAGGGTTGACAAAGTGACCTATAGGGTGAATCATGCCTCAACTCAAGGAGTGTTTACCAAGTGGAACCCCTCTCTAAGTCATGTGGAGAACGTGACATGGATGTGGGAAAGAATTTTGGGCATGGGGTTTATGACATATAAGGGATTGTGTTGTCTCATTTATAGGTGTCTTTGTAGAGGTTGTGTTGCACCTTCGCTTTCAATGCATCTTTTTTCCAAGCCCATTTATTGTATTTTGTTCTTTTAATATTTTTCTAGGTTGAATCCAAGGTGGGGATTATACCTATTTATATAAAAAAAATTCCCACCTTGACTCTACGTTGGTCACATTATGCTTCCCCAAGTTTAAGACAATGTGTGAGACTTATACCTAAACATGAAAAAACAATCCCACACATGCTCTACCTTGGTTGGAATTTTTGCATTTGTTATTTTTCATGGGTCCCATCAATTTCTTATGAGAGACATTTCAATTTCCTTGGGATCCCTGGGCAAGCATCTAGAAGGTTCATTATTGTATTTTATCTTTTTCCAACTACAAGCCTATGTGCCTTCAATCCCTTCTTCCATTGAAATGAGGGACAATCCCTTCTTGGGTGAATACACCCGAAAATCCCAAAAGATAAGGAGATGAAGGGATGAAGTATAGAAAGCGGTAAGTGTGACTGGGAATGGCATGATGACATGTTAAGGCTACCCCCAGTAGAAAACATATCCCTAGGGGTGACCACTTACTAGGGCGCAATGTCCACCACCAAGGTGAAGTAGGGAAAAGAGAATAAATTCTAACCATAGGCTACATAATCAAAAACAACTTTTAAATTCATCAAAGTAAAATTCCTCAAATATCAAAATGACACTTACCATAATACATGGCTTCTACCTCATGGAGAAAGACCCAATGTCTTTCGGAAGTAATTCGATGTGGCAGATACCATTGTGATGAACCTGAGATCTTTGGTGGTGAGGATGGACTCTATCTGTGCAATTGGATGTTGTTAGTTGTGTGTCTCTCGGTAATCCATATCTCTAGCCTAAGGGACTTGAGACATCATCCCCTTAGTTATCCCTAGGAAACAGGGATAACACATCCTGTGTCCACGACCCTTTCCCCACCGATTTCACTGATGAAGTTCTGTACAATGTTGGCGGATGAGTGGTGTACTCTTTTATAGACAAATTTTCAGGATATCACTAGGTTAAAAACATCGAGGATGATCAAGCCAAAGATACCTTTGCAATAAATGAGATTCTTTTTCTTATACGGTGATGCCATTTGGACTGAAGAATGCACCTTCAATTTTCTCCAGGATTGTGGTCGCAACTTTCAAAGAATTTATCCACAAGTTCCTTGAAGTTTACTTGGATGAATGGAAAATATTCATTTTTATAAAGGGGAACATGAATACTCTTCACTTAATGTTGTATCAATGTCTCCATATCCATATTTCTCTTAATTTTAATAAATGCATCTTTTTTATGCCTTTTGGAACACTATTGGGGCATGTAGTTTCCAAGGATGGATTATTATTTGTCCAAGATAATATTTTCTCCATACTAGATATGGTGCCCCCCACCTCAATTCATTATCTCTACGCAACATTGGGTTATACTAGATATTATCATCAATTCATTCAAACTGATGTGAAGATTGCATGTCCTTTCGAGAAGCTTCTCCGCAAAGATACCAAGTATGTCTACACATAGGACTTCTAGGAATACTTGGATACTTTAGAAGAGAAACTAATCACTACGTCGATTTTTGTCTTTCTTGATTGGTCTAAACTCATTCATGTCCATGTAGATTCTTCACCCATCGTTCTAGGAGTAATTATTACACAACTGGGCGAAGGTAATATTGACCATCTGGTTCTTTTTTCCAGTCCCAAGTTGTCATATGAAAAAAAAAAAAATTTATACAACAACCAAGCGTGGGGGCCTCTCCATGGTATATTCCTTACAAAATTTTCACGATTAGTTGTTGGGAACCCCTTTTAAATTCTTCCATAACTATTTCACACTCAAGTAATTGGTCAAAAATCTAGTGTTGGGAGGAATAATATGTTGTTGGTTGTTTCTCTTCCAATAATTTGAGTTTGAATTAGTTGTCTAGCATGGGAAACATAATGTTGGACCATATCATTTATTGCAGATTGAGTCTCTTGAATATAGTTAAAGCCTCAACAATGAACTCCTCGATCTGAAAATATTTCAAGATGAAGCCATTCCTAACTAGTTAGTTGATATCATTCAATTCCTCACATCAGGACAAGCTCTGATGGGGTGTAATATGGCCTAGTTCCATCAACTAGTGACCTATAGCACATATTATCAATTGATTATAAAACAAATATATAAACTAGGAGGTAATGGCATTTTATACAGATGTGCCTACGAGCATGAACATGACCTCATTTGTATGAAGCACTCGAGGGTATTGTAGGGGGGCACAATATAGATAATTCCACTACACAAAAAGTTATGCTTGCAGGGATTTGGTGGCCGTCACTTTTTTCTAATAACAAGGAGTATTCTAAACTCTATGACACATGCCAATGAATCAAAAAACCTTTCCAAAGAGGTGAGCTCCCTCTGGTTCTGTTTACAACATTAGATCCATTTAATAAATAAGAAATTTATTTTATGGGCCCCATAAACCCTCTTTCATGTCGCATAGGTGCACTCTACATTATTGCAGCTATTGAATATCTATAAAAATGGGTCAAAGATGCACCAGTTAAGGATTTCACAACAAACATGGTGGCGCGATTCATTTTTGAGAATGTGATCATTATATTTGGTTATCCAAGGGTGTTGATGAATGATGAATGATCGTAGTTTTTGAACAAGGCCATTCAAGAACTCATTCATGAGTTCATGATCCACAACCAAAAGATCACATCCTATCATCCTCAAGCTAATGGTACGATTAAAGATTTCAATAAAATTTTAGAACATGATTTAACAAAAGTTCGGAATGTGAAACGTGATGACTGGGATCAGAGGATTCCCATAGTATTATGGGAATATCGAACCAACTGCAAGAGCATGATGACGAACACACCATTCAAATTGGTATATGGTAAAGAAGAATCCATGTTGTTTGAATTTGTTGTTCCCAGTGTACATGTTTCCCTCACAACTCAGATGAAAGATGAATAGTATCTTCAACAAAGTTTAGATGAACTCATGGAGCTAGAAGAGGACTGCATGCTAGTAGGATTCAATCATCTGTTTGAGAATAAAATACAAAAGGCATGGCATGATCACAACATCCACCAGAAAATCCTCCATCCGGGATCTTTCATCTTGTTATATGAAAAAAATTATTTACAGCATATGGCAAGTTACTTATGTGTTGGTTAGATCCTTTTTTCTTGGTCTACATCAATGAAGTGGGTTCCACCAAGATGGATACATTATAGAGACAACTTCTCAAGGGAATTATTAATGGCAACAAGTTGAAGGTATATTATGGCCCGTAGGGTTCACCCGCCACTTAGCTCCCTTTCTCATCCCTCAATTGTTGTAGAGTAGAGTTATCATAGGATGTACAATATCTATAAGAGTACATAGTTGGCACAATTATCCCTTTTGGAAGTGAAACATACACTCTAGTCACACATAAGGATTATATTAGATTGATAGTTTTAAAGTTTTATAAGATTTCCAATTCAACTCAAAGTTATGTCCTACATCCAAAGTACATGTTCTGGTAGGGGATTCCCATGGGACTGGGTTGGGATACTTGAAAATACATGAAATTAAAGGGTCAAGAAATAAGATTTGGATAGATCACCCATCTCCTTGGCATGTAATTAATGATGACACCACATGCCCAGAGGAATATAACCAGTACGACGGATCCGAACCATTATCTCCTCACGTGTGTGTTGAGTAAAAGATATAAAATGATCTTACTCAAGCATTTTCATATTCTTCTTAGGTAAATAAAAATAGACAGGAATATCACCCTATGTTTATAGCCAAAAAAATAACATCCTAACTCACAAGTATTAATTACCAGTGCTTAGGCTAGTCTTTTCTCAATAAAAATCTTGTTGGAAATTTATTTTTTATGTAATTTTTTGAATATAACAGTTTCTGAAATAAATGTAAAGATAGAAGTAAAGACACCAAGATGATAATAAAGATAGGTGGGACATAAAGAAATCCTTTATTTCATTCCAATTCACCAAAGAGTCATTCTTTTACAAAATTGCATGCATAAATTTAGGACCAAAGTCAAACTTAGACATCTCGGATGGAACATACAAAATGACCTCCAGCAAAAAATCAAAAACTGAAGTCTAATAGCTGGATCATCTTGCCACAGACTTCTTCCCACTCGACTTTGCACAATAGCCTTTTCCAATCATGAAAACTAATTCACAAACATACAAGCCTACACAGACTATGAAAGATAGATCAACACCTCTAAAAAACAAGTGTTTGAATGATGTAATTCAGCCCCGAATCATGTTGTCTACAATAAGACCCTGCTTTCATAAAAAGAATTAGGCTTGTGATAAATTAAGGAATGAATGAAAAATGAGCTATCTCAGCATAAACTCAAAGATAAAAACTTAGTATGTTTCTCCTTCCCTCTCTCTTGTTCCTCTCTTTCTTTTCCTGTAGGCAAATAGGAATTGGTTGAACTAGTTGAACCAACTCATTAGTTAAGTTAATTAAAAGACTCAACCAACTTTAAGTTAGGGGGAAAATTAATAATCATAATAAGGGTTATAAATAAATAATAACTAGTAGGTGGGACCCCTTATGACTCCCTTTGGTTCTTAACAATCATAACATACGAGTCAATTAAGCAAAACATTCCTCCTTGTGAATGCCATCATCATATAATCATTTGGCAAGTTATCTCAATAATGTTTGAAATTATTTACAAAATATATTACCAACATATCCAAAAGCGAGTTATATGAAAATCTGAATTCAACTGTGATCAACAATATATAAATTTAAAATCCATGTTTTCAAGTTTGTGAGGAAATCTTTCCCTTGTTGATTCTATCATCTTTTAGTTCTTTTGAACCTACTTTAGGCTGTGTGGAATCTTTAATACTCATATTTTTGATCATATGAGAGTGATCATCCTTCCAATGCATGTGGGAGGACACAGATTTACTAGAATTATCTAAATATGTGGACGGGGCAGTAGCGACTTTCTCTTTGACGGGGGCGTGGTGGGCCTCAGTTTTCTTCCTTTTATTCAAATAGCTCATCCCTGTATGTGTGATTGATTAGAAAATAGTCTTTTAAATAACCATGGATGATCAGTATTTAAAAATATGAAATAGATTTTGGCTCAGCAATATATCATACCCATGCAATCCAATCCATACAAATTGTTTAACCATTCATCAATGAGCAGGGGGTGAAAAAAATGGTTTTTGGATATGCGAAGGGATTATATTGAGAAAAACATCATATAATGAGGGGGAAAAGAATGCAATTATTTCTCAAAGAAAACAACAATCAACTATTTTGCAAATGAAAGAAAACATCATTGTGATACAACCAAGGAACCGCGACTTCCAACTGTATTAATACAAAATTCTTCTTGACTGTAATCATTTTTAGAACAGCGAGTGAAAAATGAATGTGGGAAGGTGACGGGGTTGTAATTATAGAAAAAGACGAAATAATGGTGGGAAAGGGAGAGGTTATTGTTCATAAAATTAATTAAGTAATCCATAAAACCATTATGTAGGAAGAAATACACCAACCAAATGACCTATGTGGCCCAATAAACAACTATTGTGTATAATTCAAACAACCATGTGCATTAGCTAGCTCGTTGTTCGTGCTCAAATATTTAACACAATTTCATAAAACAAGATAGTATGCATTCCACATCAATCTATAGGGGAGCTCTGTTCCTCTTATTTATCCATTCAATAAAAAGTAAAAAATTCCCAAATGCATAAAGAGTCACTTATTTCCACTCTTCCCAGAAATCTAAAATCAATCACTGCTCGCGAATTACTTCAATCATCAAATATAACTCAAAATTCGTGCTCGATTCTATCCTTAAACCAATTGAATTGCAATGAGGTTATATTTTTACAACAATCACATATGTCACTATTTAAAATGCATGACATTCATTTAAAATACAGACAACAATTACCACTCCAACTCATGCTACATTGTAGAAACCAAAAAACAATTCAATCAAGCAAGTGTATTTCTAAGACTATGCAAGCCCAATTTTTTTCAACTCTAAACAATCAAAATGTTGGGCTATCCATCTAATTCAACGAGGCATCAACAACAAGCCCGATTTTACAAACAAATCGAACAAATTGCAACAAGCCATGCTCAACAACCTGTGACTTCCTCCAATGGCACAATCAATTAATATTGATATCAGCACAGTGGATAACCATGCCATAGTTACCATGATTTCAATGTTCCAATTTGAACATTTTAAAAAATATAGTCACAACATTTTATTTTGACTCCTCATGTCGAGCTATCAATCCAACACAAGAAGGCATAAACAATATCTCTCAAATCAATAAAACTGCAACCAAAACCATACTGTGTAACAACTTGTGCCCATTCTTGATAACACATTTAAATAACCAAACATACACAGTGTATGGAACTTTCATAAACACCTCGATTGCAATGATCATTAGGCCATTAAAAACACATAGTTACAGTAATCATCGATTCATGAAAACATTGTCGAGTCATCCATTCAATAAACAAAAGGAAGCAACAACTGTGTATTTGATTAATCAACTCACACAATTATCCATGCTTGGTTTAACCACTCAATCATATAATAATTCAGTAACCATACACCAAAACCAACACCAACACCAACACCAAACAACGGGGCGAGCCGGTAATCAACTATGTTGGCAATACACATTAATCCATAATGACCAATAGTAAACCCGATAGGCCGCAACGATCTTCTCTAACAATATTCAGACTCGAGGAGTCAAGATTTTACTCTGTGAACCAACCTAGGGAGGCTAGATTTGACTCCTCTCAATGGTGAAAACCTCGAAGACCGACGGTGTACCCACAAAGAAAACCAGAATTCACTTGGTGGAGAGGGTGACGAATACTATGACAGAAGAGGCTATGAACATAGGAGAAGGGCTCCACTTTTTCCTTGTAATGATACTTTAGCACATGAAGGGTATAGCCCTTGTGTCTTCCCAGTCAACCAATTACAACACTGAAGTGAAAATACAGCCAAGAAGAGGCAATATAACCCACTGCGTGACCATCCAAAAACAAAACAACCCAACATCTAAGTGAACAATGTGCAGTGACACAGGGTGCTTCCAACCCATTAAACCCCATAAAAGCCAAAGACTGGTTACAGTGATACAAAATGCGTGAAGACAACCAACCACTCAAAAATAAAAGAAACCCTCCAACTAAAACTAGTAAGGATGGCATAGAGCCTCTATGGATGCTAATGCTCAGCATGATCAATAACCTTGTGACTTAAAACATTATCATAGAGAAGCCATCAATGATTCATTCCAAACAATTTCACACGATTTCCATACTTAAGGAAAGCACACACCAATACATCTGAGCCAATATCCATTTCATAACCAAATCACATTCATGCATGGTAAAAAAAAAACATACCTGTAATCAAGACACCTTAAAATGCGAGTTGGCCGAATGGTTCCTCTCTGCTTGAAAGTCGGAGCCTGACCAAAACAAAAACCACTTGAACAATAACCTGACTAGGGTGGAGGCCAATGGAAGGAATAGGGGTGACATGCAGTAAATTCATGCCACCTCCACACTCAAGTTCATTCAATTTCTTAGTACGTGCCAGCCACTAATCCAACAAATCATCCAATTGAACCATGCATTGGAAACCATAACCCTTAATTTCCAAGGGTGTCATCCACATCAAAAATTATTATTTCCAACTATACAGTAATGCATAACAATTATATTTCTAGTAGCTCAATAAATCGCATAACCATTAGATTATTGCTAGGTTTAATAATGGCCATTTAAATTCCAGTGCATGTATAGTAGTATGTTTGCATAACTTATTTCCTTTGTAATTTGTTTCTTTCTTTCATTTCTTTCCAATTTCTTGTATGTGTTGTTTCTAACATGTTTATTGTGTAGGTCTCCTAGTAATATCTCCTATAATAGATAATAATGATAACAAAGGATAACACGGGCTGTTGTTAAATAAAACTTGAGCCTAGAGAAGCAAAAAAAACATAGAAGATGCCTTATCCATTGCCAATAAACCAAGATATTATAACCATAAAAGCAATGTCGAACAATAGCACAAAATCAAATAAGAATCAGACCTGATCTCCAATCGACAAGGGGGTCCCATCTACTAGTATTATTTATCTTTTATAATAATAGGCTTTAGCAACACTTTGCGGGAAAAACTTCGTTGCGATTTTAATTGTCAACAAAATGGCAACTCCACTGGGAAATTTGTTTTCAAAAGATTTAGAACTCAGAAGTCATGATTTCATAGACCAAGAATAGTAGGTCAAGAAGATATAACTAGGAAGATTATGCAATAGGGGGAAGTGAGCAGATTTAATGGAAAAATGATCGAGAATTTGGGAATAACTCATGGAAAGTGTTAAGTATGAGGGGTTTTACCACTGTATGCATAAGCATTCAATCGGAATCTGCTATTAACTTTAAGGAGAAAAGTTTTGGGATTTCTCTTAAAAATCTCAATGGATGAAGAAATGGCGAGAAGAAGCGAGAAATAACCAATTCTTTATAAGACAACAGTGGAAATATATAACAATTTCAAGGGTACTTCATATAAAACATCGTAACAGTTGTGTAAGATTGATTGATATTGACTAACAATGCTTTGCAGGAGTGTCACTATGGCAGAAATGATCCAACATCTTATTCTTTGACCGAAATCAATTAAAAAAAAGACAAAACAAATAACAACTCAATCAGAATAAAGTTGCAGAAAATCAAAATAGTAGAAATAAAATGACAGAAATGAAAAAGTAGTAGGAAATGCTTAAAACAAATAATGGAAATCAACTACTGTAAGTAGAAAACGAAAAATAGTGAAACTAAAAACAGAGCTAGACTACTAAAATACAGAAAATACAAACAACGTTAGAGCTTTCAAGTTGGTTTCACATAATGCTTTAAGTGAGAACCATTAGTGTTGTAGGAAAAAATTCTCTCTTGCAATTCTTTTAGAATGTAAGAATTTGTACCTAAGACAAAGGTGATCTTAGAAGGACCCAACCATAATTTCTGAAATTCTGAATGTCTCCCCCTATCAGCGTGAGTTGAATCCCATAGAAAAAACTTTTCATTAACCTTAAACTTGACAGTCTTGACACTCATGTTAAAATACTTCTTAACAGTTTGTTGCCTCCTTTTAATATTATCCAAAGCAAACATCCTTTGTTCCTCTGAATCTAGTAGTGCATTTATCCTTTGTGAAACATATGAAGAATTTAATTCTTCGATCTGTAGAATCAACCTTAAGGAAGAAAGTTCCAGATCAGTTGGAAAGAGGGCTTCTTGACCATAAACAAGTTGGAAAGGAGTACAACCAGTACTTACCTTGGCGGTAGTTCAATCATCCTAGAGGGCATAAGTGAGGAGAGTGTGCCACTAACGAGGCTTATCTTCGATGAGCCTTTTGACGATTCTTACCAGATTTTTGTTGTTAGACTCGGCCTGCCCATTTCCTTGGGGATAACAAGTTGATGAGATGAAATGTTTAACCCCCAACTTGGATAGAAATTGATTCAGCTTAGCAGAAATGAAAGTGGAACCATTGTTTGTAATAATTTCCAATGGAAGACCAAATCTGGAAAAAATATTATTTTCAAGGAAAGAAATTACATGATCATCTGTGGAATTCTTGAGTGGGATAGCTTCAGCCCATTTTGTAAAATAGTCTGTGGCTGTCAAAATAAAAAATTGTCCAGATGAAGAAGGACGATTAATAGGACCAATAAAATCCAATCCCCACTTTGAAAAGGGAAAATCTAGTAGGACAGGCTATAAAGGCATGGTTGAAAGGTGTTCTTTCCCAACAAAGATTTTTCACTTGTCATAAGATCTCGAAAAAACATAAGAGTCATGAAAGATTGAAGGCCAATAGTAAAATTTTCTAATAATATTGAAAGAAATGGTTTTTGCATAGAAATGAACTCCTACATGAATTATGGAGCTTGAATGCCCATGAGCTTCTTGCAACAAATTTTGTGCATCTTCATTGTTTACAGAGACAAGAAACACACCATCAGTAGATATTCAAAATAAGAAGTCTCCTATAATGTCATATCCTATAGATTCAAGAAAGAGTCTTCTCCTTTGATGAGTGTCTAAGTTTTCTAGACATTTTTGGTTCTGCAAATAATAAACTAGATTCTTGTACCAGGGATGTTTAGACATAGGGAAGATCTGATCATCAATGTAAAAGAGAGTTGAAAGGGAACTATCCTCTTCATCAATTTCTTCACCATTCTCAGCATGCTAAGCCAAGTAAAGGGCCAGGTCACATCCCTTGATAGTGGTGGAAGTCATGATATTTAAATCATGCTCTTGGATCTTGGCAAGCCAATGTGCAAGATTCCCTAAAAGATAAGTTTGTGAGAGAAAAAACTTGACAACAGGTAAAGGGACTTTTACCAATGTATGATTACCTAAGATGTAATGGCGAAACTTTTCAGCAGCCTTAATAAGAGAGAAATCATGTTTCTCAATCAAAGAATTTTTAAATTCGTCATCAGACAAAGTTTGACTCATGTAAGCCACTGGTTTTTCATTTCCTTGGTCATCGTTTTGCATGAGGACAACAGAAACTGCCTCCTTAGTGGAATTAGTATATATCGTGAATTCATTCTCAAAATTCGGCTTTTCCAAAACCGGTGTGGAATTAATTTCTTTCTTAATCCCTTCAAAACCATTTTCGACATCATTTGTCCAAGAAAAAGAATGTTCTTGCTTAAGCAAATTATGAATTGGCTTGACCATCATAGCAAAATCTGGAACAAACCTATGGACAAAGTTAATCACCCCCATAAAATCTTGAACTTATTTCTTGGAAGTGGGAGCAGGAAGATTAAGGATAGAAGCAATCCTTTCAGGATAAATGCTTATTCTTGAATCGGAGATGATGTATCCAAGGAGATTTCCCTCAGTAACACCAAAAATGGACCTTGAAGGATTTAGAGAAATGCCAAATTTCCCACATCGCATGAGAAATTTTCTCAGATGAACAAAATGATCTGATCGGATTTTAGATTATACTATTAAGTCATCAAGGTAGATATGAATGATCTTACCGATCAAATCATCAAAATTTATTTGCATATCTCTTTGAAAGGTGGCACCTACATTAGACAAGCCAAAGAGCATATGTTCATAAGCAAAGGTACCCCAACGAGTAATAAAGGTGCTTTTATATTTATCTTCACTTTTTACCTTGATTTGATTGTAACCAGAAAACCCGTCAAGTAAGGACATCATTTGTGACCCTCCCACTTGTAGAAAAATCATTTCCATGTTAGGGAGAGGGAAGTGATATTTTATACTAGCTCGATTTAATGCATGAAAATCAACGCACAATCTGATCTGACCAGTTGTTTTCCAAATAGGAACCATATTCGAAACCCATCCAGAATACTTGACCAAAAAGATAATTCCATCCTTCAAGAGTTTTTCAAACTCCTTCTGAATATTTTCTTCAAGCACAGGGTTGATAGGCATTTAATTCTCCCTGACTATTTTTATGCCTTCTTCAATGGGGATGGCATGCTTTATAAGACCAGGATCAAAACCATGAAGATCCTCATAAAATCAAGAAAAAACATATTGAAATTCACCAAGCAGCTTAGCAAACTTCACTTTCTCTTTATCTAAACAGTTGGCACCTATTTTAACATTCTTTGGAGTCTCAGGTGCCCCAATGTTCAAGGAGATAGTTTCACCCACCTTCCTTTTTGACTCCTTGTCTTTCAGTTTCTCCTTGTTGCCTACATCACTCGAAGAAAATGAACTCTCTAGAGAATTCAAGCCTTTAGGAATCTTGTTATATTCTATGGATATAGTCTCCTTAGGCTTAAAAGGTTCATTTTGGATAAAAGCACAAATTCTCTCATTGTTAGGGAAGACCTGCGAAGATTCTATATTGTCGGGAATATGTGGAAGATACAGAGATTGGAATGTGCAATCATGTCTGTGTGGCAGAAGTTTTCGATTAGGAGAAGCTGCGAAAACAACTAACC
>JASDQU011403947.1:41057-54300 GCA_032191745.1 Picea mariana
GTTCCATATGCCATCGTCTAAATCGATTTGTCCCATGGAGATGTTATATTCCTCAAAAAATATGGAATACACTCCTAGGTGTTCTTCGATGTAGTTTATGTTAGGTTGTGGGACACTCTCTATGTAAGGTGATATCCTTCCTTCTCTAAGGACTATAATGTTTTTTTTCATTCTGAGGAACAGATAAATGTGTTCCGTCGAGTGGGAGGTATCCACCTCTTAAGTCTTACCAATCTCTTCCTAAGATGATTGAGTAATTTCTTACTGGCATATTGATTACCTGAATGTTGAGGGTTGTTTTATTTCAGGATGAGCACACAAAACTAAAGTCACATCTTTAATCTCACCTATGGTATTTTGTTGTAGACTATTATAGGAGAGCATGCTTCTGGCATTTTCACTTGTACAAGACAAGCCTATATCTTCCATAATAATCTTCAACATCACACTTGGGCCTGAACCGCCATAAATAAGGCAACAATGGGCGATCTTATCCATAATATTTACATAAATCTAAAAAGCGGGATTTTTTACAGGGTATCTAAAGTTATGTACACCTACTTTATTTATAGAAGAATACTCTTCGTGTACCTCTTCGGAAATATTGGCTACAACGGAAGATTTTCCTTCCATGAATTGTTTCAGATGCATCTGTTGTTCAAGGACGACAACCATGTCTAGAAGGGTTGCATTTGCTTTGATGTTGGCCAACTGATTCAAGATATTGTATTTGGAAGAGGGGAGAAGGGGGGTTATTCCTTGACTCTTAGGAACCCTAGGAACCTAGAGAGTAGCGACAGTTGAGGATGAGCTCGGGCTAGAAGAACTGTGGGGAGGATCAAATTTTCCCTTGGGAGCATAGGCTTTGTTCCTAGTATTGATGACCATGACATCTTCTGGATTTGAAAAATCTAGAACAACGATAGTAGCTTCTGGTATTTTACCAAAGATCTTATCTCTGGCACTCTTCTTTACCTCACATGTGGTTTCCTTGTGGTGTTTCCCACAGAAGCTACACCAACTTCAAGGAAAGATAGCTTTAGGGTGAAAATTATTTTCAACAGGATTCCCAAAAGAGGGTGCAGAAGAGGATGAATCTCCAAGGGTGAGAGGGGAGATAGTTCCCTTTCGTTCGAATGCTATCATACGATTATTCATATCTTGTACTAGATGTAAGAGAGAATACATGTATGTTTGTATAACTGATTCCCCCTGGGGAAGACTTGTTCTTTCAAGATATTCCTCATACTCTAAGCAAGTATGCAGAGTGGAACCAAGGTTATCAATGGATTTTTCTTCAATCCTACAATGGTAGGGGGAAGGAAACGCATTGTAGTAATGCATGAAGGTGACTTGGTTCTGAGGGCGAATGAGTTTGGTGATTTGATTGTATAACTTGGTGAAACGTAAGTTGAAATACTTGATGGTCTCACCATCCTTATAGGTGATGTTGTTATATTCCCTTAACTTCTCGGCTGGGATTTTAGATTTCCCATAAGTGGATCGAAACCAATAGATTAACTCCTCCCAAGTAGACATGATCTTAAGAGTAAGGTCAAAGAAATTGGCTGCGGCCTTTCCTTCCAAGGAATTGATGAATAAACGCATGCAATTATCATTGTCATTGGCCCCTATGTTATGACAAGCATTAGAAAATGCCACCAAGTGCTTGTTTGTACTCATAGTGTTATTTCATGAAAACCTAGGAAGATGCTCTTTAAATTTATGAAGTGGATGAGTAACAGGTGCTAGGTTACGAGGAGAGGAAACCAGCCACAATGTGGTCATAGCATCTTCTTCAAACTGAAAAAGTCCATACTTTTTAATGACTTTGGTGGGAATTGTGGTAGATTGGATAGGGATATGGTGGCTATATAAGCTACCAATCACTTATGACAATGAAGATTGAGAATATGGAGCACTTGCAGTGCCACCAGAACCACCACTAGATGCCATCTTGTGGATGATAGATGAGGGAAAGAAATACGAACTGGATGAATCAGAGAAATTCGTCCTTAGAGCACTTTGTGGGGCAGACAACACAATGTTTCTTCTTCCTATTTCAGCAATAGGATTGATTTCAGGTGACAAGCCTCTTCTTCTTCTAGAAGAACGAGAGTCTAAAGACATGAAAGGAAGGTCAAAACTTGAAGAAACAAAAGGGTTACTGCTGATTTCTAGGTTGTCTACGTCTAGCTTCCAATTTTTCTTACGCACTAATATCTCTTTCAATTCCTACCCAAGAATGGTTAAGATCGGCATGGGCATTGGCAGTGTCTAAGATGGTATTAAACAAATTCAAAGCAATTATAGTTTGATCTTGAAGACCAGGATCAATATTGGGATGCCTTGCAATAGGAACAATCATTAAGAAATAAAACAATCAAGGAATCAATATCAGAAAAAGAAAGATGGATCGATGAAAATCGAGTATAAAAATTAATCAGAGAGATATCAAAGATGTCCCCAGTATGGTCGCCAAATAAATGTTGAGGAAAATATATGAAATGATCTTACTCAATCATTTTCAGATTCTTCTTGGCTAAAGAAAAATAGACGGAAATATCACCCTATGTTTATAGCCAACAAAATAACACCCTAACTCACAAGTACTAATTACCAGTGCTTAGGCTAGTCTTTTCTCAATAAAAAAATTTACTTTTTATGTAATTTTCTGGATATAACAGTTGCTGAAATAAATTTAAAGACATAAGTAAAGACACCAAGATGATAATCAATACACATGATACATAAATCAATCCTTTATTTCATTCCAATTCACCAAAGAGTCATTCTTTTATAAAATTTCATGCAGAAATTTATGACCTAAGTCAAACCAAGAAATCCCAAATGGAACATACAAAAGTACCTCCCACAGACAATAAAAAACTGAAGTCTAAAAGCTGGATTAGCTTGCCACAGACTGTTTTCCACTCAACTTTGCACAATATCCTTTGTTAGTCATGAAAACTAATTCACAAACAGAGAAGCCTACAAAGACTATCAAAACTAGATCAACACCTCTAAAAAACAAGTGTCTGAATGATGTAATTCAGCCCCGAATCTTGTTGTCTACAATAAGACCCTGCTATCATAAAAAGAATTAGGCTTGTGACAAATTAAGGAATGAATGAAACTGAACTATCTCGTCATAAACTCAAAGAGAAAACCTTAGTATGCTTCTCCTTCCCTCTCTCTTGTTCATCCATTTCTTTTCCTTTAAGCAATTTGGAATTGGTTGAAGTCGTTGAACCAACTCATTAGTTAAGTAAATTACAAGACTCAGCCAACTTTTAGTTAGGGGGGAAAGTAATAATCATAATAAGGGTTATAAAAAAATAATAACTAGTAGGTGGGACCCCTTGTGACTCCCTTTGGTTCTTAACAATCATAACATACTAGTCAATAAAGCAAAACACACCTCCTTATGGATCCCATCATCATCTAATCATTTGGCAAGTTATCTCAATAATGTTTGCAATTATTTCCAAAATATATTACCAACATATGAAAAAGTGTGTTATACGAAAATCTAAAGTCAACTGTCATCAACAATATATAAATTTAAAATCCATATTTTCTA
Organism: Picea mariana; assembly: GCA_032191745.1. Taxonomy (NCBI): domain Eukaryota; kingdom Viridiplantae; phylum Streptophyta; class Pinopsida; order Pinales; family Pinaceae; genus Picea; species Picea mariana. The sequence continues at coordinate 44,641 of JASDQU011403947.1, forward strand.
GTTTCTAACGCAATCTTTCCCTTGTTGATGCTATCATCCTTTAGCTCTTTTGAACCTGCTTTAGGCTATGTGGAGTCTTTAAGCCTCATCTTTCTGATCATATGAGAGAGATTTTCCTTCCAATGCATGTGGGAGGACACATATTTACTAGAATTATCCAAAGATGTAGATGGGGTAGTAGTGGCTTTCTCTTTGATAGAGGCGTGGTGGTCCTCGATTTTATGCCTTTTATTTGAATATCTCATCCCTGTATGTGTGATTGATTATAAAATAGTCTTTTCAATAACCATACATGATAACTCTTTAAAAATATGAAATAGATTTTGGCTCAACATTATATCAGACCCATGCAATCCAATCCATACAAATTGTTTAATTGTTCATCCATGAGCAGGGGGCGAAAAAATGTTTTTGGGATATGCGAGGGGATTATATTGAGTGAAACATGATATAATGAGAGGAAAATAACATGATTAATTCTCAAAGACAACAACAATCAACTGCTATACAAATCAAAGAAAACATCATTGTGATACAACCAAGGAACTGTGACTTCCAACTGTATTAATACAAAATTCTTCTTGACTGTAATCAATTTTAGAACAGGGAGTGAAAAATGAATGTGGGAAGGTGATGGGGTTGTAATTAGCGAAAAATAGAAATAATGGTGGGAAAGAGAGAGGGTATTGTTCATAAAATTAATTAAGTAATCTATAAAACCATTCTATAAAAAGAAATACACCAACCAAATGACCATTGTGGCCTAATAAACAACTATTATGTATAATACAAACAATCTTGTGCATTAGCTAGCTCGTTGTTCGTTCTCAAACATTTAACAAATTGTTATCAAACAAGACAGTATGAATTCCACATCAATCTATAGGGGAGCTCTGTTCCTCCTATTTATCCATTCGATAAAAAAATAAAAATTCCCAAATGCATAAACAATCACTTATTTCCACTCTACACAGCATCTAAAATCAATCATTGCTCATGAATTACTTCAATCATCAAATATAACTCAAAAGTGGTGCTCGATTATGTCCTTAAACCAATTGAATTGCAATGAGGTTATATTGTTACAACACTTGTTCCTATCACTATTTAAAATGCATGACATTCATTTAACACACAGACAACAATTACCACTCCAACTCATGCTACGATGTAGAAACCAAAAAAAAATTCAATCAAGCAAGTGTATTTATGAGACAATGAAAGCCCAATTTTCTTCGACTCTAAACAATAAAAATGTTGGGCTATCCATCTAATTCAGCGAGGCATCAACAACAAGCCCAATTTTACAAAACACTCTAACAAATTGCAACAAGCCATGCTCAAAAACCTGTGACTTCCTCCATTCGCGCAATCGATTAATATTGAAATCAGCACAATGGATAACCATGCCATAGTTACCATGATTTCAATGTTCCAATTTGACCATTTTAAAACACACAGTCACATCATTTTATTTCGACTCCTCGTGTCGAGCTATCAATCCAACACAAGGAGGTAGCAACAATATTTCTCAAATCAATAAAACTGCAACCAAAATCATACTGTGTAAAAACTCATGCCCATTCTTGATAGAGCATTTAAATAAACAAACATACATAGTGGATGGAACTGTCATAAACACCCTGATTGCAATGATCATTAGGCCATTAAAAACACATAGTTACAGTAATCATCGATTCATGAAAATAGTGTTAGGTCATCCATTCAATAAACACAAGGAGGCATCAACTGTGTATTTGATTAATCAACTCACCCAATTATCCATGTTGGGTTTAACCACTCAATTGTATAACAATGCAGTAACCAGACACCAAAACCAAATGACAGAGTGAGCCGATAATCAACTCTGTTGACAATACACATTAATTCATAACAACCAACAGCAAACCCGACAGGCCACAATGATCTTCTCTAAAAATATTCAGACTCAAGGAGTCAAGGGTTTACTCTGTGAACGAACCCAAGGAGGCTAGAGTCGACTCCTCTCAATGGTGAAAGCCTCCGAGCCGACCGTGTACCCACAAAGAAAACCACAATTCACTTGGTGGATAGGGTGATGAATATTGTGACAGGAGAGGCTATGAATAGAGGACCAGGGCTCCACTTTGGCCTTGTAATGATACTTTAGCACACGAAGGGTATATCCCTTGTGTCTTCCTATTCACCCAACTACAACGCTGAAGTGAAAAGAGAGTCGAGAAGAGGCAATATAACCGACTACGCGACCATCCAAAAAAACAACCCAACATCTAAGTGAACAATGTGCAATGGAAAAGGGCGCTTCCAACCCATTAAACCCCATAAAATCCAAAGATTGGGTATGGTGATACAAAATGTGTAAAGATAGCTAGCCACTCAAAAACAAAAGAAACTATAACATCCCCGGCCATGAACCCCGCGGTCGAGCAACGCTACTACGTGGAAACATTCTCATACTTGTATATATAACATGCATTAAATCAAATTAACACATTTAACTAAACAATACAGAGTAATCATAGGATTACTGCTAACATACATAAATAATGGAATTGACAACAATTCATAATTGCAATGGAACACATGATAATATTGCAAGCATCACAAACATGCATTTTAATTGAAATTAAACACATGCATATACTTATCTTTGAAACTGTAGTAACGCCACAAACTATGTTCATACCTTCCATGAACCTCCCATCCTTAGGCTACGTTGCTCATCATGCTCTGTAGTGGTTCACCCCTGAGCTGGGACTAAGTTCCACCCAAAGCAAGGGAATCCTAGACTAGGCTGAGGTTACAGGAAAATTTCACAAGCAACCAGAAGGATTCTCTCTAGGAGCATTCTTACACCCACTACTCATGGACTCTCTTTCCCCACTTGCCTATTCCACCCGGGAGTATACACCTTCACAAGAACAATCCATCAGTGCTTCACCTCCCTCTCTGGGTCTCGGCAATAGGTCAGATCAATAATTCTTAGAGCTCCGTAGCTGGTGCTGGAATCTCTCTAGGAGAAAACCACTTCCCAACAAACTCTCTCACCTAGAGAGAGCTGCTCGTAGGCCTGACAAACTAGCTCTTCTACCACGAGCCTGAAAACCTGGTTATTCAACCATTTTTCAAATCAATTCCCACAATTTTAGGATAAAAAAAACAATATTATCTTTCAGTTAACTCACGGGTGAGAGAAACAACAAGAAAATTGGGTGTGGATGTCCAAAAATGGTAACAAACCACTAAGATACAACATGGTTCAGGTAACACCGGTTTCAGCATGCGTGACAAGAAATCCATGCAAAGGTCGAACGTAGACTCAACGGTTCAAACAGAGGTTACGTCGGCTTCTCAGGAAAACATCACAGGCTTCAGGTTTCATAGCTACGTGCATGAATATTGCAAAGGTCCAATACATAGGCCACGAGATTCATGGAAATAAACTGGTCAGCTTTCGGGTTCTCATTTTCAGTGTGCATGAAAAGAAAATTAAGCAGAGGTCGATGATCGAAGCAAAACACATAAACCAGAAGAAATTCATGGTTTCAGACAACTGATGACATAATGGAGGATGAACCCCCATCAAAGCTCAATTCTTGGGTTAAATTGCATGTTCCTGGGCCGACACATGTTTCCCATGAAGTTGCATGCCCTCCATCAAGTATGTGTTCCCTTCTACACACCTTGGAGCTACATGCGTTGCCTTTCCTAAGACTTAGGATAAAAACATGTTTGTCACATAGCTTTGGAATAATAATAAAATATTATTCTCAAGGACTTAAGCCCCTAATATTAGCCCCTTTTTCCCTTACCCACCTTTATTAATGTTATGCGTATTACATATACAAAACAAGCTCCTGGACTTTGACACTTAGGCTTTCCAGCCTAATAAACACATAATCCCACTAGCTTATCAATACTCAGTTCACCAACCTACAAAACATGATTACAATTCATAATATCACTAGGGCACTACCGAGGGATATTACAATCCCCTCCCCTTATTTTTTCACTGTCCTCAGTGAAAATTTTACACAACATCAACAAGATTTTCAAAATATTTAAAAAGATGCAGGTATTCTGCCCGCATAACATCCTCATGCTCCCATGTCGCATCCTCAGGACCGTACTAGGACCACTAGACCTTTACAATCCCTATGGCTCGATTCAGAAGCTGTTTTCTTTTTTGGTCCAATATGCTCATAGGATGCACTTGCAGGACACCTTCTTGCTCAACCTGAATCACATTCCAATCGATTACATGATTAACATCAGGTACATATTTATTAAGAAATGAAATATTAAATACATTATGTACAGTCACGGATGTAGGTAATGCAAGCATATATGCAACTGGCCAAATCCTTTAGACAATTTCAAATGGCCCACAAAATTTGGCTGCCAACTTGGCGCAGTTTCCCAACTTCAGGGAACTTCTATTGGCTTTTGGTTTTAGGAAAACATGATCGCCCACATTAAACTCTTTGTAGGTTCTATTTTTATCAGCAAAACGTTTCTTCCTATCTTGGGCATCCTTTAAATTCTTCTTAATTTTTAGCATCTGTTCTTCCATTTCCTTGAAAAACTTTGGCCCAACTACTTCCCTATCAGCTGGATTATCCCATATTACTAGAGTATTTCACTTTCTTCCATAAAATTCTTCAAATGGGATCATCTTCAACGATGCTTGATACCCATTATTGTAGGCGAATTCTACCAAATGTAGGTATTCTTCCCATTTCGATGGTTTATCCATCACATACATCCTCAGTATGTATTATATTACTCGATTCACCTGCTCTATATGTCCATCCGACTCAGGATGATAGGCTATATTGAAGTTTAGATTCGTTTGGAACCCCTTGAATAACCCTTTCCAGAAATTTGAGGTAAATTTTGGGTCTCTGTCAGACACAATTGTCTTGGGAATTTTGTGCAATCGTGTTATTTCCCTCATAAATATATCAGCAATGTTCGTTGCCTTGTAAGCAGTCTTTAACGGAATAAAATGGGCATATTTCGTAAGCTTGTCCACTACCACCATGATTGAATCACGCTACTTACCTATTCTAGATAATCCAGTGATGAAATCCATTGTCATCACTTCCCACTTCCACTCAGGAATGGGTAAAGGTTGCAGCAACCTTGCTGGGTGTTTGTGCTCATCTTTATCCTTCTGACACTCCATACATCTAGCAATGTATTCTTCAATATCTTTCTTCATACCTAGCCAAAACTAATGGCTCTTGACTGTTGCCACAGTTTTTTGATATCCAGGGTGCCCTGCATAAGGCACATTATGCATTTCATGCAAAATCGCAAGTTTCAAATACTGGACATTACGTACATAATTTTTTTTTTTGTACAGAATTATTCCATCAATTTCCAATTTATAAATCTCCACTTTCTGTGGCATATTACCTTGTTGTAGCTTTGCTACCAAATCTCTGTACTGCAAATATGTATTTCCAGCCTCCGAAATTCTTCCCTTAATATCAGTTCAGTACATGCTAATGACTGTACCATGTAATTCATGCACTCTCCTGCTAAGTGCATCAACCACTTTATTCTCCTTCCCTTTGATATGCTTGATATCAAAATCATATTCACAAACAAACCCCAACCACCTACTTTGTCTAGCTTTCAAGGTTGGTTGATCAAACAAATACTTTAGACCATTATGGTCTATCCTCAGTTTGAACCTCCTTCCCATGAGGTAATGCCTCCATTTCATTAGAGCATGTACTATGGATGCCAACTCCAAATCATGAGTGGCATAGTTCTTTTCGTGCTCTTTCAACCTTTTGAATTCATAACAAATTACGAATCCATTCTAACTGAGGACTCCTCCTAGTCCTTCCTTGCATGCATATGTACACACTACAAATTCTTCATTCAGATCTAGAATCCTTAGGATTGGAGCACTGGTTAACATTTTCTTCAATTGCTAGAAGCTTTTCTCACATTCCTTTGTCCACTGAAATTTCTTCTCTTTCCTTTGCAAGGAAGTGATAGGGTAAGATATCCTTGAGAACCCTGTAATAAACCTTTTGTAATAACCACTTAGACCCATAAAAGATATTACTTTCATCATGTTATTTGGCACTGACCATTCTCTGATGGCCTCAATATTCTCAAGATCTACAACTATCCCATCCTTCAAAATAATATGCCCCAAGTAATGGATCTTCTCCTGATAAAACGAGCACTTGCTCAACTTGGCATATAGTAGGTGCTCTCTTAGTACTTGCAACACCATCCTCATATTTTGTTCATTCTCTTCCTCCGACTTGGAATACATCATAATATCATCCAGGAATACTATGATAAACTTGTCTAGATAGTCCCTAAATACACCATTCATCAAGCACATAAAAACAACGGGTGCGTTCGACAGCCCAAATGTTACCACTGTGAACTCGTAATGACTATACCTTGTTCTAAGGGTGGTCTTGTTGATGTATTCATCCTTTATTCTTACCTGGTGATATCCCGACCTGAGGTTTATCTTCGAAAATATCTTCACATCCTTCAATTGATCAAAGAGGTCATCAATCCTTGGCAGAGGATATTTGTTCTTTACAGTTACTTTATTCAATTGTTTGAAATCGATACATAGTCTCAACATCCCATCCTTCTTCTTCATGAACAGGATTGGGGAACCCCAAGGTGACACACTTGGGCGTATATACCCATTCTTCAAAAGATGTTCAAGCTGCAATTGTAGTTCTTTCAGCTCCGACGTACTCATTCTGTAAGGATCTTTTGAGACTGGAGTTTTTCCAGGCATCAAGTTTACAGAGAAATCAATATCTCTCTTTGGGGGTAGTCCAGGTACCTTCTGAAATACATCTTCAAACTCTTTTAGTATCGCATGATCTCCAATATTTGAGACCTCATCCTTAGATGATTCCTCCATATGGGCTGCAAATAATTGATATCCTTTCCTATAGCACTTCTTCAACTGCATTTCTTAGATTTCTCTGATATCAACAGCTTTGGGAATTCCTTTGACTGTTTTCCAATTTCCTTCCTCTTCTAGGCAAGTGAATTCCTTATTACGATAGTCCAAGATGGCATTGTGCTGGTCCAACCAGTCCATCCCAATTAGACAGTCATAAGAACCTAAAGGCAAACTGTTCAATTCATCCTTCGTGCTTAGTCCCTTCATGTCCACTGGACATGACTTAACTAACTCAGTGAATTTCCTCTTACTTCCTGTAGCCAGCTGCACTAACCAATACTTTTCATGTTTGCTTCTTGACAATTGCAAACTTTCCACCACTCTAGAATCTATATAACTATGGCTAGCCCCTAAATCAATTAAAATAGTGAAGGGATGGTTATTGATCATACCTTCCACTTCAATCATGTGCGATTGATATTTTGCTTGCTTGTTTTCCAGGGCTGTGTAGATTCTTGGAATTCTACTACCCATGTCCTCCACTGTTTCAGTTTGTTTAACATTATGGACAACTCTCACTTTTCCATTTTTGTGGGGATAATCTCTGTACTTATGGTTTCCCTGACAGCCCCAACACTAAATGAGCATCTGCCTTAGCCTTTGTCCCCCTATGTTATCCATTCTCGGCTCTCTAAACGATGGTTGTCCTTGAGAACTGTTTCTAAAAAAGAGAGGTTTGTTTCCCTTCTGCCTCTTCTCTTTCTTAAACTTCTTCTGGTCATCCCAAGCCTTCTGAAAGGTAGGCTTTTATCTTTGCTATTCACATAAGCATTTCATCCATATTTTTAGGATCATCATATTGAATCTTGTCACCAATGGAAGGTGGCAATCCACTTAGATACCTATGAATATTGACAGTCTCATCTTTGATGAACGGGACATGCTTCAACAATTCAAAAATCTTTTCTCATATTCATCAATGGTCATGCTACCCATCTTGAGTTCAAATAAATCTTTCATATTTTTGTCATAGTATCTTTTAGTCAAGTATTTCTTCTTGAAATACCTCTTGAATTCTTTCCAAGTGATATATTTCTCTCTAATGTGTTGCACCTGCACAAGCTGATCCCACCACATGGATGCTTTTCCTTTCAATTGATACATCGCAATTCTTCCTTTTTCATGAGAGGAATAAATCTACAGTTGGAAATATTTCCTCATACCAAGCAACCATGTTTCGACATCTTCCTCCTTCTTGTGTTCTCCATCAAACGTAGGAGGCCTAATATTGTTCATTTCTCCCTTTAGTTCATCCACTCGAGATCTCCTATTCTTTCTGGTAGGATATGGGCGGTTGCGATCTACTTCAGGACTTTAGGAGTTTGTGCCTCAGTGCATTCCACTTCTCCCGATTGCTGAAATCTGAAAGGCTTCCAGGATAAATTTCCTGCACCTTTTCCGGATCTGAGGGTCGTAAAGGAATCTCCTTTTTCCCAAACAAATCCTATGGCTCCAACACCCCAAGTGTTGATCCCTCTCTCTCTCTGTTCAAATACCACACTGGTTGCGGTTTTATTCTACCGCTACTCCTCCTAAGCTTCATAACACGACGAAGTAACCCGTTGGCACTCATAAACATTCTAAGGTTCGAAATTGGTTGCATCTGAACACCATTTCCACTCAAAACCTTGGGTCCAAATACCACTTATCCGTTCCATCCAGGATCAACATTGAAACTATGGCTCTTATACCATATTGTAACATCCCCGACCATCAACCCTGCGGCCGAGAAATGCTACTACGCAAAAAAATTATCATACTTATATATATAACAGGCATCAAATAAAATTAACACATTTAACTAAACAATACAGAGTAATCACATGATTACTGCTAACATACAAAAATAATGGAATTAACAATAATTCATAATTGCAATAGAACACATGATAATATTGCAAGCATCATAGACATGCATTTTAATTGAAATTAAACACATGCATATAGTTATCTTTGAAACTGTAGTAACTCCACCAACTACATCTAGACCTTCCATGAACCTCCCAGCCTTATACCACGTTTCTCATCATGCTCAGAAGTGGGTCACCCCCAAGCTGGGACTAAGATCCACCCAAGGAAAGGGAATCCTAGACTAGGTTGATGTTACAAGAAAACTGCACAGAGAAACCGAAAGGATTCTCTCCAGGAGCCTTCTTACACCCACTACTCATGGAATCTCATTCCCCACATGTTTGTTCCACCTGGGAGTATACACCTTCACAAGCACATTCCATCGGTGCTTCACTTCGCTCTCTGGGTCTCGGCAATAGGAGAAATCAATAATTCTTAGAGCTCCGTAGCTGGTGTTGGACTCTCTCTGGGAGAAAACCACTTCCCAACAGACTCTCTCACCTGGAGAGAGATGATCACAGGCCTAACAACGTGCCTCTTATACCATGGGCTTGAAAACCCAGTTCTTCAACTAGTTTTCAACTCAATTCCCACAAGTTCAGGAAAACAACAACAACATCAGCTTTCAGTTAACTCACGGGTGACAACAGCAACAGGAAAATTAGGTATGGACGTCCAAAAATGACAACAAGCCACTAAGACACAACACGGTTCAGGTAACACCAATTTCAGGATGTGTGACAAGAAATCCATGCAGATGTCGAACGTAGACTCAACGGTTCAAACAGAGGTTGCGTCGGCTTCTCAGGAAAACATCACATGCTTTGGGTTTTAGAGTTGCGTGC
>JASDQU011403947.1:56726-66997 GCA_032191745.1 Picea mariana
AGTGGGTAGAGATATATAGAGATGAAGAGAGAAAGGGAGGTAAAGAAAGAGATGGGGGACCTTCTTAACTAAGCAAGACCTCATTACTGTTTTACTATTATTATTATTACTAATAGTGTTTCTACTTATTATTATTTAATACATGTTATTTATGAACTTATCTTTATTTATTATTGATAATTTTTTTATTTTTTTAAATATGATTGGTTTGGAAATTTATTTGTGCTCGACATAAGATTTAACATTATATTAAATAGTTCTCCTATTGTTTTTATCCATAAATAAATATATTTAGAGGTTGTGATAAATGTGGCTTTAGGCGTTATGAAAGGATTATTTTAGTCATTCCAAAAGATTTTCCTTACAAATCACGTAATGTCCATTGTTAAGATATTTAGTCACAAAATCAACCATTTTAATGAGATATTAAAGTAGAAATATCCATTGAATGTTTTTAAGGTGAAAATGACCCAAAATTTTGAAACTATGAGTATGTATAACAACTTGTAATAACAAATTTATGATAAGCTTCATAATTATTAACATAATTATGAACATTTTATGTTAATGAAGAATTTGTTCTTTGTAAAAATATTTCATATAAATATGTATGTAATTATCTTAATCTAATGAAATATTATAATAAAATTCACAACTACTCAATTAATATCTTATATACCAACTTATAAATCAATATATCATATAATGTTGTAATAAGGAATTGGAGCACCCAAACCTCAGTCACTGGTTCCACGATGAATTTGTACACTGGGAGGAAGATGAAGATTCTAGCAAGTGGAATTTGGTTTGATTTTCCTCTCCAAGATTAGAGGAAGCACAAATGAACTAGAGGCAATGCATCAAGAACTATCCCTGAGGGTGGTTGCAATGCCACTCTAGTTCATCACTGGCAGTTAATTCTCTCATCACTGATAGAACCAAGCATTGGATTAAGTGGTGGTGCTACGAATTCGATGGCTCCAAATTGTGGGTATGGGTGAGGTTATTATCTCGAGAGTGGTGCTCCAGTAGAGAGACCCACCAGGTGATTAGATGAAGAGTCTCCTCGCACACGAGTACAACGGAATGCCTAGGACGCTGCAACAACTTTTCATATGGTTACCCCGCCTCGTATCGATGCCCACCTGGAGGAAGTGGAAGCTAGAATCCATCGGGAATGCAACTTAACACCAAACTGGGACGTGTATGCAGAGATAAACAATTGGGTTCTGTATGGATTATTTTTTATTATTATAATTTTTTTTTTTTTTTATTATTGGATTATCAGGTTTTTGTGAAGTGTTTATCATTTTTTTCCATCGCTCAGACTCGGGCCACTGCAATTGGATTATGGTCGGGTATACACCCACTTTGTATGGATTGAGGTGGGGGGGACTTTCTAGGCCTTTGTATATATATTAAGGACGACGGAAACATATAACATGGCAGGGGACCATATTTGTGGATAGTAATTAATTGTATCTTTGTATTTTTTTGACCACCTATTTAAATAATTATTATTTCATATTTATATTTCAAATTTATTGTTTTAAGAAAATCGAAAATATGTCTTTATTAAAATCTAAATCTATATGATTGTGTTTTTATATTTATATTTTAAAGATTAGGAATTACAATTAATTATTCACATGGTTATGGTTGTGTATTTGTATTTTTATTTCAAATTTATCATTATAAGAAAACGAAAATTATATTTTTTTCAAATAATCTTCAAAATATATTTTTATTTAATATAAGTATTTAATTACATGTTTGTGTTTTTTTTGAAATGGATGAATAATTAAAAGTTAGAAGATATTTACAATATGAATAAGTTGTGATTATAAAATGGAAATCAAAATTAAAATCTTTGTTTGAATAAATTGTGATTATAAAGTAGAAATGAAAATGAAAATCTATGATTTTTTAACCTTATTTTTCATAATTATTTGGAAAGAAACTATATACTTCATGATATATTCATTGACATTTAGCTTTATGAAATGTGTATTCATTCAATCCTTTTTCAATGCAATAAAAATCATTATCATAAAATGAAGAGACCACTTTGATTAAATCAAAATCCTTTAGATTGAAGCAAAATGTATTATAACTTTGAAACATTATCATCTCTACTAGAGTATTTGAAGTGTTTATTGATATCTATATTTACTTTGTATATTAATATTTTTTTTTATTTTATATGTATTTTTTCTTATTAGTTTGTATATGTTTTTGTAGTTTTTTTTTTTTTAATTGTGTTTTATGTGGTTGATGTAATTCATATATATAAATTTATGTGATCACATTTTCCTTTACTTATAGTTATTATGTTTTTTTCTTTACATAAATTTTAAATTTTCCTCTAGTTATAGTTATTATGTCTTTTATAGAGGTTTCTTTAGGCATTTAAATTTTCTATCATTTTATGTAACTTTGCTTTACTTATCCTTAAACTTATTGTGTAATTTTTAGAAGTTATTTTGTATCTTTACTAATATAATCATCCATTAGAAACTCCACTAAATCCATAGTCTCTTATAGGTTCTTGAATAATGAAAAAAAATCATAATTACATGTCATTTCCCATGATTTTGTAGATAATTGGAAAAGTTGAATTCCAATTTATTGTCCAACTTGTGGCATATTGATTGACAAAATTGAATACAAAAATGAGTGTCCCTATAGCTTATAATTACTTTGGTAATTTTATGTAAGTTTGAAAAATGATCCAATTTTGTTAATATCCTCATTTCTCCTCTTGTTACGAATAAAATGGGCCATTTTTTGAAATTTATCAATAATATAAAATATAAATTCATTACCTCAAGTGTTCAAGGAAATTGTAAGAAAAAGTATATACAAGGTATTTTTGTCGAATGTCATGTAATTGTCACATTTTCAGAGAGAAAGAGGATGAGAATTGTACTTTCCTTAAATGGAACAATGTCCATAGGAGGGAAAACATGCTCTAGAAAACATGCATTCTTTTGTTGGGTAAGAAAATGAGGTGGGCACAATGCCCTGACTCATTTATTTATTTTCACAAAAGTGAAGGAAAACTCTCGATGCAACATGAAAAAAATGGTTGTATGGCTCGTGTAACCTTAGGAATAAGGATGTGGAGGGGCTTGGGGAAACTAAGGGATGTGGATTTAGGATTGAAAGTGATTTGAGGCGTGTGGTAGTGGTTAGTGCACTAAGATGAAGGTGAAAAGGTTGTGGGGCCTTTAGGAAGACGTATAGGAATAGGGATCTGAGGGCATGGGTGTGGAGGGGGATAAGGATTGGGAATAGGTGGGGGCCTAATGAAATATGGGGCTAGGGACTAAGTGGAAGTTTTTTCCAAGAAACACAAATGGTTAATAATTGAGAAGAGGTAGGGTACCAAGCATAGATAGGTTATTCACTCCTTACCAAAAGTATATTCCAAAACTCCATAAAATAATGAGGAGCACTTAAGATTGGTTTTTCAATGCTTGAGAGAAAATAATCTCTATGCAAAAATGTCCAAATGTTCTTTCTTCCAATAAAAAATCCATTATATTGGACATATTCTTTCTAGTGAAGGCATAGTGGTAGACTAAACAAATATAGATGCAATTTCAGAATGGACAGTACCCTCTAATGTACATGAAGTGTGTGGTTTCATGGGTATGGTAGGATACTATAGAATATTTGTGGAAGAATTTTCTAAAATAGCTAACCCAATTACTTCATTGCTTAGTAAGGGAGCAAGATTTAAGTGGACAAATGAGTGTGATCAAGATTTTTCCAAACTCAAGCAATGTTTAACTTCAGCTCCAATACTAAAGGTACCAGATATGGATAGACTATTTATAATATGCATCGATGCATCAAAGCAGGGATTGGGTGTAGTATGATCTGAAGATGGAAGAGTGATTTCTTATGCCTCTCATAAATTAAGGTTGTGTGAATAATTCTATGCAAGTCATGATTTGGAACTAACAATCATAATTCATGCTTTGCATCTTTGGCATCATTATCTGGTGAGTAGGAAATTTGAGTTTAATAAGGATCATAGAGGATTGCAACATATATTTTCTTAAAGTGATCTTAATTCTAGACAAAAATGATGGTCAAAGCTCTTAAGTGAGTATGATTTTGACATAAATTACATCAAGGGTACTTTAAATAAAGTGGTTCATTCACTCAATCGAAGACCATGCATCTTCTCGGTAATTTTGTTGAAGGTTGATTCACAAGATAAAATTTTGAGGGCACAAGATGAAGATGATTGGTGTAGGGAAATTAGATTTGTCATGTATGGGAAAAATATTTGCAAAAACAAGATGGAGGGGTATTCTTGTGATGATGATGGAATGGTGAGATTCATGAAGAAAATTATAGTTCAAAAAAAATATGGACTACATGATCTTATTATGAAAGAAGCCATTCGTTCTTTATATATGTCCCACCCTGGTGTTCAAAAGATGTCTGCAAATTTAAAGAAAATTTTCTTTTGGAATGGAATAAGGAAGGATATATCCGTTTTTGTGGCAAGGTGTTTAGAATTCCATTCAGTCAAGGAAGAGCATGGCCATCCAACATGATTGTTTCAATCACATAACATTCAAGAGTCCAAATGGGAGGAAACATATATAGATTTTATTGTTGAATTACCTGAAACAGTCAGGAGGCACAAATCAACTTTGGTGGTGGTGGACAAACTTACTAAGAGTGCTCATTTTACAACTATTAGAGATACTTACAAATCCCCCGAGATAACACAAGTATTTTTCAAGGATATTGTTAGACTTTGTGGTTTTCCTAAGAAAATCATATCAGATAGGGAATTTTTTTTATAGGTATATTCTGGACTAGTTTTCATGCAATCTTTCAAACTCAGTTAACTTTTAGTACAACTTATCATCCAAAAACATATGGTCAAACTGAAAGAGTGAATCAGGTCTTAGAAAATATGCTCTAAATGTATGTCATTGTTGGAGCTATGTGTAGTTGTAATACCCTAGGTTCGAGTTTATGTTGACCAAAAAAACCATTCAGACACTAGCCTTTTTGACTTCGCCTGCATGCAGATGAAGTCTCACCCGAGGTATATATTGGGGTTGCAAGAACTAAATTTCTAAAATACTGAGGGAATGAGAATTTATCATTCTATTCATTCTTACTTATTGGTTTTGTGCACATTGGTCTGTCTTCGTTCTCCATTAACTACTTAGTAATTTCAGATTCATGTTACGATTATATTCCATATCACAACATAAGCCCATTTCTGCAATATTCGTAACTACCTTGCAATGATTACACATAAGAAAAATCTATTCTAATAGCCATCCGGACATAATCCATGAACAATCACACAAAATACATTCAACAAAGTAGTTAATGTGGTTCACCCAACTCTAGGCTATGTCCACAATGTTTGGCTTCTTTATTATATTTTTGGGTGATTGTCTTAGGCTTGTGTATTGCGCTTACAAAGATACAACATGGTTATCTATTCCTTCTCCTATCCTAGCTATTATGCAGTGCAATCATTCTCTCTCTATGCATCATCTCCTTAGCATTCATACATAGACTCTTTCCTTCTCATCATATCCTATTACTCTTCTCACTAATAGGAACTCTCGACAACATGGAACATGATCCACAATACCACTCAAGAAGAACCCACAATGAGGAACTAAGTAGAACTAAGAAGAACCAAATAGAACCCTTATTCTCCCAACCCATTACATATTTATACATAAATTCTAGGGATTAAAAACCTTATTTTTTCATACCCAAAACCCGATTAGAATACATGATAAATCAAGTTAATTATTGTTCGGGTTGCTTTCACCTACTTTTCCATCTGCATGTTTCTTTCACACTCTTACTGTTGTTCTTCCTTATTTTTGTCGTCCTTAAAAATGCACCATATGGAGATGGCATCCTTCCTTGTCACCCTCTTTCTTCTCCTACTTTATTCTCTTATTTTATTCTTTTTCCTTATTATTCTGCTTTATTCTTGTACTTTTATTCCTCTGCCTTATCCTTATCACTCCATACTATAATCTTGGTTGTGCCTCAACTGTGAACTCTCGAGTCTTCCTTATTCTTTTGCACACATAATCTACACTTAGTATTTATATGTATACTATTTCCAAAATTCCTATCCAGCAGGCCCCCAACACTCACACGTGGCTCGTGTCGAGCCTCTTAGGTCTGTTTCCTACTCCTCGATGCTTCAATTAAATTTTGAGAGGATTCCTTAGCTGCCTCAACTTCCATGATTATTGTTTCTTATATTTCAACAATCTAGGAAAAATCTTTCCTAATCAATGACGTAAGCTTGTCCTCTATTTCAAGTGCTACTTGTTTCACCTTTCCCTATGCAATGGCTAGTTCACCTATCACCCTCAAAGCTTCTTCCTAAAATGGTCCTAAGCACTACTGAAGGATCTTATATGAATCCCTCCTCTGTTCCACTTCCATATAAGACTTCCTCTGTGCCAAAATGGTCATCATCCATTATGTCGGTGGAAGGGTGTTTATAGTCTCTGATGATTTATGGGCCTTTTCCTATGCTTCCCTTAATTTGGCCTCCATGGCCTTCATCTCTGGATATTCTACCAGATCCATCCATGTTTTTTGTGCTTTCCTCGCATACTTTCTTGTATTCTTCCTCCACTTTATTAATGTTGAATATGACTGCCATCTTCATTCTTTCTCATATTTCTCATACCTCCAGTGATGTTCCCAGCGTATTTTGCAACTATAAGTTATTAATATTCGATCGGAAGCATAATGTTTTTATTTCTGGGATTTGCAAAAAGGGACTTCAAGTTTGCGTAGGGAAATGGAAAAAGGCCCTCTATGTAAGATTGCATAAGGCGGGAAAAATTGCACATGGGATATTTTTGGAATCCTAGAGCTCTGCAACGCGTCTTCTGTAATCGTTGCATGCACTGAATTACCTGCCGTAGAGCCTACCGTCTACACCACATGGGTACGGTCAGATACTATAGACTAAGAATAAGTGATGAGTTTGGAGGAGGGGGGGGGGACCCCCTCGTACAACAATGTTACTGCGAATGAAAGGGCCAAGACAAGAGCCAAGAGGCCTACCTTTGAGCTGTCACCGCATCTACAAGAGAAGATCCTCTCCAAATAATGGGGACTCGAAAAAGAAATGGATGTGGAACCAAGCTCATCCCATCCAAAAGAACCTCATGGATGGGAACCTGGAAAATGCATTCCACAGTCAGAAAAACCTCCTCAATACCTGATCGCCTCGACCAAGGTCAGTGAGAATACCCAGTTTATGATGGAACATGCCCTAATCGGAAAGTTCCTAGGGTTCTGGCCCTCATAGCGGGACATAACACAGTGGATCAAGCACTTGTGGAACCCTAAAGGAGACTATGAGGTTCAACTAAGCCCCAAAGTTTTTTTCACGATCATCCTCTACAAACTAGAAGATAAGGACGGGATATTTGATAATGGGCCATATTTCTACTAATCAACTAGGTTATTCTTGTGGTTCTGGACATACCACTTTAGCCCAGAAAAGGAGGACTTCACAATGGCTCTAGTGTGAATTAGACTATACTCACTACCACAAGAATGATGGCCAGAAGAGATACTCATGGGAATAGGGAATACAACGGGGAGATATGTGAAATCATCAAAAGCTACAAAGGAAAGAAAATACACCTCCTATGCACGAATATGTGTTTACATGGACATCTCAAGAGCTCTACCCGGATATGTTATCCTAGAATACCAAGATGAGGATTGGATCCAAACAATAGACTATGAACACATACCCTTTCGTTGCAGAAAATGCCATGAGCATGGCCATCTCTTTAGAGATTACCCCCTTAATGCCCAAGGCCCTAAAGCTCAAGAAACTAAGAAAAAAGATGGATTCACCATAGTTACAAGCCGAAAGAAAAACCTACCAAAGAAACAGAATCCTGGCACTGGTCCAAAGATCTCTACCAAAAACTCTTATGACATTCTAAACCAGTTGTCGGAAGACGAGGAGATCCAAGACCCACACAAAGAAAAAAATCAAGAGAAAGGAAAAGGCCAAGCCGACCCTTCCCCCACACAAAACCAAGAGGCTACCCTAGGGTACAAACCTGGGACCAATGGGGACATCTATATGCAGCTAAATGAACAAGATATAGAGGACATAGATCTATAAAAACTCGAAGAAGAACTTAATCGCAAGGATCTGCAAACCATCCCTGTAGAACAACATTGAAAAGTCTACAAAGTATTCATCGACACCACAGCTGGATAATATCCCGATTGGGCATAGCCTCAGATCCAAGCATAGACTCAAAGAAGGTGCCATGGGAGAACAAAAGGAGGGGATGCAAATCAACCCAGAAGCTAATAAAAGAAGTAGGAAATCTCATGCTCAACTCAGGACAGATCTAAAGGCTCTCGGAGGGATATCTTCACCCACCTCTTCATTCCTCATGATGAATATACTCACCTAGAATATAAGAGGACTCAATGGAAGATCCAAACAGAAGATCCTCCTAGACTGCATTAGGGAAGAAAACCCAGATATCCTCCTGCTACAAGAAACTAAATGTGCGAGAACATAAGTGGAAACCATCTTTCAGTGGAGCTCGCATGGATGTGACTTCATTCACTCTGACACCGCGAGTGCTTTCGGAGGACTAGCCATCCTATGGAATCATAACATTGTCACACTAAGTCGGACCTTATCCACCATAGGCACGCTCTCGACACATTTTATGGTCACAAGGTCAACCAAGGAAGGATCCATCATCAATGTCTATGGGCTGCAAAGACCAAACGGAAAATAAATATTCCTAGAAAGAATTGATTACATCAAGATGCTCTTTAACATGCCCAACTGGGTCCTGGGAGGCAACTTCAATATGATCCTGACACTAGAGGAGAAAAACGGAGGAATGAAGAGGCTGGAGCAAGACAGTGGTAATTTCAAATCACTTATTGATAAGTTAAACCTAGTTGATATTGAAACCCGAAATGGGATATTTACGTGGTCCAATCGTATATTGGGTCACCAACAATTCGCTTGCCGTCTAGACCGCTTCCTTATAAAGGAATCCCTTTTAGAGGAGGATTCTACCATGGAATCCAATATCCTACCAAAAGCGGGCTTGACTCACTAACCCATTTCTTTATGTCTAGACACAGGGGACACCCCCAATCCCAAACCCTTCCGCTTTGAGAAATTATGGCTTTCTCACCTTGATTTCCATCAAATCACAAAGAACTAGTGGGACGAGGCAGAAATAGATCATGGGACCTACATGTACAGATTCCAACAACACCTTAAAAACTTCAATCAACACCTAAATCTCTAGAACAAAACTACCTTTGGAAACATATTCCAATGCATGCAGGAAATTCAACACAGACTGGCAGCCCTGCAACAAATTTTCATCTTTGGATTCAGGTCCCTAGCTCTAACGAAAGAAGAGGAGGAACTCCAAGTGGAATTAGACGACTGGAAAAAGTAAGAAGAAATTATGTGGCACCAGAAATCCAGAGTACAATGGATCAAAGAGGGAAAGAGGAAAACAAAGTTCCTCCACCACACTCTGGTGCACCGCAGATACATCAATCAGATAACCCAAATGGAGGATTCTCAAGGAAATCCTATAAGAGAACACAACTTGATAGTCGAGGAGATAAACACCTACTACAAAGAACTTCTCACAGAAACCAACGAGAATAGGGAGGACACAATACATAAAATAACCATGCATATACCCTCATTGGTTACTCAAGAGAAGAATGATGCATTAATGAGGCCTATTACCCAAGAAGAGATGGACCATGCAGTCAAGGGAATGCCCTCAGGGAAATCACCAAGGCCCGATGGCTTTGCCAAAAACTTATTACATCATTGCTGCGACTTAATAAGGGAAGAAGTCTAGTAGGTTATAGAGGATTATAGAACCCTGGGCAAGGTACTCTTGTCCCTCAACTCCACCTTTCTCACCCTCATCCCAAAAGAGGAGAGAGTCACTCATCCAAAGTAGTTCAGGCCAATTTCCCTTTGCAACTTCATCTACAAAATGTTAAGAACCAAACATCAATATAGCATAGAAATACCTCAGGAAAAGTACTCAACACCTTGAAAAAGAGATAATTTCAGATAATAAGCCTCTTCGAGGGGGAAACCTCCTTTTACCCCACTTAAATGTTCAAGTACAAGATGATTCAAAATGAAAATGTCTCCTTGGTATATATAGGAGACTAGGAGGTATAATTACAACTAATGGCCT